>JAQZBX010033986.1:0-25158 GCA_029593785.1 Cabassous unicinctus
CCAGACACTGGTCTAGCAACTGACTTCAACATCTCCTACATCATATGTCTGCTCTGCCTGAAAGAAAACTGGAAATCAGAAAGAAAAGAAAACACGTGATAAATTCCTAAGTCCCGTTAGAGAAAATAATCAAAATGGCACCAGAGGCCATGGCTCATATATATAGTGACTTTCTGTGAACTGCAAAAAGGCACCCCTCTGGACAGGCTAATTACAAAAAGCATTTCCTCTGGCAAGATGGGGCCCTGGGGTGTTTTGATCCTTCCCTCTACCTCACAGAGACAGCAGCCCTGGATCACTTGTGCCTTAGCGCACCCCTGTGGGGCTCTGGTGTCTCTGAGGAGAAAATTTTTAGCATTTGTTCATTAACTAAGGAGGACACAGGGTAAGCATTTATAATAGGAAACCATAGATTGTTGATTAGTAAGGCCACCTTTCATGTTATTTGTATTTTGGAGACCAGATAAGAAATACAATTAGTTATAGCATTGCTAACAAACATTAGAAATAGAATTTGGTCTCCTACAGACCTGTGTTTACTTTCTGTCTCTACCACTATTAGCTGTGTGACCTTGAGTATGTTAAGTAACTTCTCTGACCTCATTTTACTCATCTGAAAATGGGATAATAAAATTCTACCCTCAGAGTTATTGGAGAGGATTAAATATATGAGTATAGTTTTTGGCATGGAGAACGCATTCAGTTTTCGCTTGTTGGCTTAAAATGTGAATATGCCCAGCTTCTGATTTTTAAGGATATAATTATATTTAGCATATAAATAAGCACTATTAAGGAATGAATGGAAATAGCAATGTTATATAATGAGGTGAGGGAAAAAACGTGCTAAATACTAGTTTGAGATTTGTTGCTTATATCACTTCATGGCTTGTATCATTTTTTGTCTTATAGAAACTGAAGAATGTGAACACTGATATTTCTATATGATAAATGTGGTTCATTGCCCTTCACGTTTGGAGTAGAGATATTTAAGTGGAAACTGTATCTCATATATCAGAGTTGAATCTAGTCTGTCAGTTATACTTATACAGTAAAAGGAAACCTTTTAGTAAATAACCTTAATGGACATTGTGTTTTAAATGTAAAGTTATTATAACATTTTACTGCGCAATCCAGCTTTTATCTGTAAAAGTTAAATTCTGTCCCTTTGTGATGAGCATTTTATTTTGTTTCTGTTACATCTTTTTTTGCAGGAAAGCTTGTAGAGCTAATGACATGGCTGAATTACAGTTAAGTGATAGGAAATTTTTCTAAAAGACTGCCTTCATGAAACTGCTAATAAGTTGATGCCTGTTTTCCATTAATGACCTGAAAAACAAATGAAGCCTATAGCATTTCAAACAAAACAGTGCTAATTACAATATTTCTTCTTTTTATGCAAAGAGAAATTTTAGTTACCACACATCTGTGATTAAAATATGTACTTATCCATTTTTACGGATACAAAATATTGTTAGAATATTTGCTGGACATTCTTTAGAAACTCAGAAATACACAGATTTGTGAAATTAATTACAGCAGGTTGTGAAGGATGTATTATATAAATGATTGTATTCTTAGCCCTGATCCTCACTTAAAACTAGCAATGCAATTCTTTTTATTAAAATAATAGGGGTAAGTTTTACAGAATTCTCCTGTAAGCTGACTGTAATTAATATTGATAGTATTGTTTTATTAACCTCATTGTTGCTTATAGCATAGTGACCATAATATTATCTTACAAATATTATTGTTTCACTCTTGGCGTTAGGGAATGGGTGGGCTGAATTTTTAATATCAATGGAGTTTCTTACATTCTCGTTTCCAACATAAGTGTTGTGTAAATGCAAGAATAAAAGGCAGTGTCAGGTTTGCAGGAGACAAAATTAGACTTGCCTGGGTCACAGGGAGGGGGTGCAGCCATGGTTCTCCGTAGCATGGCTGGCCACTCATGGAACCTCCATCAAGGGATTAGGGAACTTTTCTCAAGCTGTCTCATGAGGGACTTTTGACTCACAGCATCTAGGTATTGCGATGCCTTCTTGTCACGGTTGCTGAAAACACACAGCCTTGTGTCAAGCTACAGAATGTTTTAATTCCCAATGCAAATCTGGGTGACATGTTTGTTACCCTAGCGGGTATACCTGACAGATCCTATTCTGAGTTTTCCAGGAAAAACACACGACGGCACGTTGTTGGGATATCGATACTTTTATGTGTGCATGACTTTTCGTAATTGGGTTCTAACCATTCCAACTGGAGTTGATTGGTCATAAAAATATCTTGCAAATTGTGTTTGTGTTGTTCCTAAGGCACGGTCATTTTAACAGATCTTGTTAGGTATAAGAATGTTTTTATGGTTTGCATGAAGCAGTGAAAATAGTCAACGCACATGAAAATAAAGCTTTCATCACACCTTTGTTAACCTTGGGAAATACATTCACTGGGTTTTTGAGTTACTTAGGCATATGTATACAAAATGAGTAAAGAATTACAGGCTGTGTGCTCAAATAACCCATAAAACCGAACAATTACATACATATGTTTCTGAAACCGTAAGTCACAGGTATTCATAAAAGTACACCAAAGTATATTTAGTATTCAGGGAGAAAACAGATATTAAGGAAGGTGTGCTTGAGATTTAAACTACGTCTGTTATTTATAATGAGATACCTTGCCTTTAGCCACCAAAATACAGGTTAAATTCAGGTCACTTGGATGTGAGAAAACCTACCTGAAACGAATTGTTGGTCACAGTATTTAATAACATTATGGGCTTGACTATACACACAATGTCTCCAGGTAAAAAGTTCCTTGGACCTAAAGGCCTATTTTAGATCACATTACACTATGCCTAAGGATTATCCGTTTCTGTTTTTAGAGGTAAGGGAACAGAAGATGTGTTAAGCCATTTTTGAAACTTTTTTTTTACTTTGCCTAGTAGTATCACAATATAAAGTTTCTAAAAACATGTTTCCCAACTACAAAGTGCTAGTTTTTGCAGAGAATTCAGCCATATCCTCACTTTTCTTTTTCATCTTTACATCTTTAGCTTGTTTTGTTTTATTCTTATGTGTCTTTATTTTGAATTTATGATCCTAATTTGGCATTTCCTATCTGCAAATATTCTATATATCTATAAGTAGGAAGAGCTGGGAGTACAAAACTTTTAGGCAGGAATTGAGCACCTATCCTTTTAAACATTTCACTGTAAATGCAAGAAACATATTGAATTTTTATGACATTTTAATCTTATTTGGAATAAATTGTTATGTTGGCTCAATTAACATATGTGAATTTCCTTACTCCTGAACACAATTGTGATAAAGTATTTAAATTTCTATTTGCAGCCCTTACTGTAGCATGTAAAAAGGAGCTTATCGTGTTTCAATTTGCAGGTCACAGGAATCTATTTTCTTTTTAATAGAGGCACAAGAAAGACTAACTGCCTTGCTTTATTGCTATAGGAGAGAATGTTCTTCGACTCCATAAACTTATTGAAATAGTTCTGGATGGTGAATTTACTAGGAATGTTTTGCTTTATTTGGAAAATGTTCACTACCTTGTATGATATTAAGATATATTGCATTCTTCTATTGAATTATTTGCTATTGTGATGATTTAGCAGGTCATTGAAGAAATGCCTTTTAAGTTTTTTTTTTTTTTTTCTTTCTTATTATAAAGTACCTGCTAGAGGGCTCAGGTACATCTAGGTTAATGCGTTTCTATTTCAGTACCTAAAAAAACAAATGTGAGATCTTGGAAGGGTCATGTTCACATCCTGTTTGACAATAATTGCATAGGAGTGAGCACCTGCTGAAGAGGTGCCGGCTCCACAATCGAGCAAGAAGAATGTGTGTGTGTGTGGGGGTACTTTGTTAAACAAAACTTTTAACTGTAAAAGAAACAAGTTTTCCTCCGGGAAATTACTCAGAGTGCAAGACAAGCATATTTTTCTAATTAAGTAGATTAGTTTATGCCTCTGACACTTAAAAAAAAGTCCTTATATTCACAGCCTCCTGAAATATATGTATTTCCCAGGTTAATTCTCTGGAAATTGAATTTGGTCCCATTTCTTGCCATTTTGTTCCCTTTTTTTCCTATTCCCTTTTCACCTCCGGCTCATTTTTCTCTCCCTTTGCTCACTCCACCTTTCACTTTCCTTCCTCAACTGTTCTCCCTATTGAAATGGAACAGCTCTGACATGCCCCCTTCATGTTCTTCCCCTCAGGCAGAATGAATTACTCCGTATCCTATGTTCTCTTTGGACTCACTTTAGCCCATTTCATATGTACAGCCTTTAACTTTCTGCCTCACCTAACAGTAACAACTGGTTGTCCATTGTCCACACATCCATCCCTCTGACTGCACTGTGAACATCTTGCAGGCAAAGGTGACACTTGCTTCCTTCTATCCTCCAACACCTGATATAGGGCTTTCTTTTTTTTAATTTTCAAAACTAATACTCGGGATTAAATCCTTATCATCATATAAACCCTTAAATTCCTCCTTCGTTTTGAATTCACAACCTTCCTCCTTCACTTTTATCTTTTTTTACCCCCCCACCCCATCTTCTGTTCACTGACTGAGGTACCTCTGAGGTCTCTACAGATAGAAGTAGAGAGATCCAGGGATGTGGAATGTGTCTCCACGCTGCATGCTGCACAGTGCATGCTGTGCTGCAGATTCATTGGTGCCCAGAAGGGAGCTGAAGAGAGACCAAGGCTGGGAAAGAAAGTGTATTGTACTAACGAGTGAAAATTGGGAAATCACTTTAAGACTCTGATAACAATTTCTCAGCAGTTCGTTGTCTAGGAAAGGGAGAGAGAGAGAAAAAAAGAGGGTGTTTTATACGAAATACCAAATAATTCCATATGACAATGCAAATCAAGTTTGAATGCCAGAAGTGTAGAAATTAAAGCCCACTCAGCCATTAGGTTGTCTGTCTTGATCAAGAAGGTGTGGGGATCTGTTGCCTCAGAAAAGCAATGCAAAAAAAATGTAGAAAAAGAATTTGAGGGTGAGAGGCTTAAAATAAGAACATTTTGCGGTTTTGTTCCAAATGAAAGTCACTGCAAGTTGGTAATGCAGTGCTAATGTAGCAGTAAAATAGTATAAAGCAAACAAGGTGTTAGAGCAAGTCCTGGCATTTAATTTTAGGTGAAATCACCTCATAAAATGATTAAAAGAAGGAGGCATTAGGATCCAAAATAACATGGCTTTATGAAATGGATCGCTTTGAAGTGTGGGTTGTGGCTTCATTTTGCATGACACATTGACATACATAAAATAAATTGCTTTGAGTATTGTAACATGCAATTCCAGGTCTCCTGCTTTTAGTTTGTGTTTTACTTAAGTGGTTTCTATGTTTGTGCCTTCGCTGATGGGAATTCATTTATAACCTACTGCAGTGTACTTTCTGACTGTCCTTTTTGATGAACTACTTCTCAGATCATTATTATTTTTGAGGTTCTTATGTCATGAAAGGCTTCTTCAAACACTGCATATTATAGCAGAAAATTTTATCAAGGAAGTGGGTTTAAATCAAAGTTAGATACAGAAAAAAATACCCTTTATAGTTCTTAAACCAGTTCATAATGGATATGGGTATATTTTGTAATATTGCAAAGATAATCTGGGTCAAAGGAATTTTTAGTGAGAAAAATAAATGGAAGGTTTCAACTTCTGAAAAATCAATGCAGTTTACTAAAAGATATACATTGACTAGAGGTTGAGCAATTGGCAAGACGTCAAGACCAAGGTGAGCTACCTGCTTCTAGCATTATTTACTCACCCCTTATTAGGAGTATGTGGCCACAAGGTGTAACTCCCAGCATCTGATCTTACCACTAGGGCCATGAGACCTGTTTAGGAAAAAACAAAAACAAAAACAAAACAAAAAACCAAAAGCAGAACAAAAAAACAAGGGAGATCCTCCCCAGCCCCCACTGGGGATCAGGGACAGGCCATCCCAGCTTTAGCAAATGACCCCAAAGTTCTTTACTTCCACAGCTAGTTTTCTTTATAACTATTCCAGTTAATCTCTGAATAAGTTGACCATACTGTTTCAGCTCTCTGCAAATCTGAGACCAGCTAAAGTTAAAGAAACTTTATCTTTGTGGGTAGACACTTTATTTTTAATAGGCCAACAAGGCAATATAATGTTTTTACGGAACTTCATGACTATTTACTTTAAATAAGCTTCATGAACAACCCATTTTTCACAAGGGCTGCACTGGCTATCTGTGCACATCAACCCAAGGGGGCCAATTCAAGTCCCACTTCTTTCCTGAAGCCTTCCCTGGCTACTCTGTTACATGAGATTTCTTCTTGTTCTGAAAGCTTGTTGTAATGTATTTGTTTTCTGTAGCACACAATTTATTTATAAATAACAATGTAGACTTCATTCAGAGGTTTGACTTGCAACACTAAGGCAAATCTCATAGCCCTTGATTGCTTGATACCAGAAGAAATTTGTGTAAAAATCAAGGCAGTATTTATTAAGTGTGGAAACATTTATTAAGCATCTACTATATACCACTCCATAAGTTAAGTGCTAGCAATGCAGAAATGGTTAAGACCTTTAAAGAGCTCACAGTTTAGTAGGGAGAACAGACTTAGAAAGAAATTGCCTTCTGGATAATGTGATATGTTGAGCAATAACTATATATACCAGGTGCAGGGGCAACCTAGAAACAAATCTGATGAATTATAGCCTGGATTCAGAAAATGGTGTCAATGCATCTCTCAGGAGATTCTTATTTCTAGGTTGGACTTGAAGAATGACAGGATATTTCTTGTTGTTTTTGTATTTTTTTTTTTTAAGTGGACAAGTAAAGAAAGAGGTATTCAATTTGCTGGAATATAATTGCAAAGAATGGCATTAAAGGGAGAAATACAAACAAACAAACAAAAACAGGAGATGAAGCTGAACAAACAAGTCAGGGATGCGAACATGAAAAGTCTTGCATGTCATGCTAAAGAAAGCAGATTAGAATTAGCAAAATCACAATGAGAGCTGTGAAGGATGGCATCTGACAGGGAGGAAGAACGCAAACTCCCTGTCCAAAGTCAGGAGCAGAGCCTTAAAGTCCTGAAGCCTGGTGTACTTGGTGTCCAGGACCCAACAGCGCCTAGAAGCACCATGCTCCCATATCACAGCACAGTGACGAAAGTGTGGAGATAGGAGCCCAAGTCATTAGGGAGAGGAAAAATTATGTGCAATAAGCTATGCTTATGAAGTCAAGGAAGTGTGTAATAGAGTTTAGAATGCCATCAAACAGTGAATATTAGAAAAATGTTTTATGGTGTTTGAAGATGTAAGTTTTAGTTTATAAATGCATGCATCCCCTTCTTCTCCAACAAGACGAGCTGCAATAGGCATACATTGCAATGTATGCTATTTTTTTCGTATGTATGTTAGGCTAGTTTCACCTTTTAGAATTTAACTTTCTTGTTGACATCATCTCATACACCCCTACAACACTGAGACCAATGCTGGAAGACTCTAGGTCTTCCATAAAGTTTTATGATTGTTTCCGGAACACGGTGCAGCACTTCTGCTTTGTCTTCTGGTTCTGTGCTGACTCATTTATGGGAAGTCTCAGGGCAGTCACTGAAACCTTCTGTGGATTTTACTACAAGGAATAAATCCATTAACTGCACATTATTTTTCAGAATAATTAGTTCCTAGGAAACTAGCTTGAAGGAAGACGACTAGTTCCAGGGGAAAAAGAAAAATGCCGACTTAGGACCCAGGAAGCCATGGATTTGAACACAAGCCACCATCACTAGTGGGGTATCCTCAGCCAAGAGGCAACCTCCATGTGCCTCATTTTCCCCTAATGTAAAAAAGTTAATTGTTACAATGATTCTGCACAGCACTTGCAAATAATAGAGATGATTTTTGTGAAGCATATACCAAATTGTCTAACCCAAAGTAAGCGTTTAATAAATAGCAACTGTTATTGACATTTAAAAATCACACTTGAGACCATGTTTTTAACAACACATTTAAAAAATACAGGTGATAATTTTGAGAAAATATGAATAATATTGAAAATAGTTCATAAAAGATGAATCCAGAGTAACCTGTGTTATTTTCCTTTTCACCACTGACGTTTTATATCAATGCACCTCCCCTTACCCTTGGTCAACAGGCCCCTACAATATTCTGAAATAAGATTTTATAAAATATATTTTGACTTTGCTTTTGAGGTTTTTTTGAATTTTTAGACGTTTGACTATGACAAGGCTAATGTAAAGCGAAGAAAGAAAGACAGAACTAGCAGAGCAGCAATTTAAAATATAAAAATGGAAACCAATGAGAACCAGATTTCTTCCAACACAGAAGAGCTGACAGAGGCAGGAAGGTCTGTAAGGGAAGGTATTAACTATAGAATCAGTTCCCAGAATATACATTCTGCAAAATCAAATTTGTTTTAAACAAATTTCTTATCTTAATGTTTATATTATTATCATTAAAAATATAGAATTTCACAATCAAAACTCCACTATTTTGGTTTCCACACTCATTTTCCTGTAGAAACATGGGGTATTTATTATGAGGTAAAGAAGTCACTTTTTTTTTTCCTGATCTCTTCAGTATAAATGCATTTTTATGTCTGCATTTTCAGAAGTTGTGTTTTTTTTTTGTTGTTTGTTTTTTTTACATTGATAAATGGTGAAATGACACCCAGGCTTATTTTTCAGGGTCAAAAGGATCAAAGAACGTATTAGAAAATATTAGTAGTGACTATCTATTTTAAATTCCCTTTTGCTTTGTCTGTCGAACTGTCTGTAATCATCAGAGTGGAAAATGACTTTAAAAGCTCAAGCTCAGGGTAAAAAAGGAGCTTTAGTACCTCAATACAGCAAAAGGACTGGCAGTCAGGAAAGCTGCCTTTAAAAAAGTAAGTTTTAACCAGTGTCCACAAAGTTCTATAAAATGTATCACCGTAAGATATAAAATCCCAGATTGGTTCTTTGTCCTGCAGCTTTTCAGGTATCTTTTTCACATGGATAACAAGGGAGAGAGGACATGGTCATCAGGAGAGAGAAGAGGAGAGGGGAGGGGAAAGGAAACGAAAAATCTGAAAGGCAAACTTGCTTCTGGCGTAGGGTGGACTCAATTTCATTAAAGACCGGGGTTACTTTGCCTCAGCAAACTCACCCTGTGTATTCTGTGCATGAAATATGGTGCTTCATGTTTAGCCTGGTTTGCTTTTCTTCAGTTTCCCTTCGTGGTGTTCATTCTGTCGTCTGTGCCAGACACTGTGAAAATACCTTAACATTCTTTGCGGGCTTTGAAGACTTTTTTTTAATATGTTGAACTTAATCTTTTCCAGCTTCTCTTCTATTAAGGTTGTGTGAAGGTTTCTCTTATTTTTCTTTCTTTCCTCCTGCTGCTGCGTTTGTAGACACACTGTCTCATTGGTCTTTCAGACGTGATGTATTATGCATGCCGTGTCTAGGAGATTGGGGTGGGGAGAGGAAAAAGGAGATGGTGAGCTGGGAGAGGTCATATACTCTGAGGGACGCCCACGGATGACAATGCCGGAGGCCTGAATGGATAGCTTGGTGGGGTGGGTGGGATTCGGAAAAGCGTGTTCATTTTCTTTCATCCAGGAGCCTGAATGAAGAGCAATCTTTCTGTTTGTTACAGTGATGGGTAATTTGGAGCACATCCCTTTGCATGAAGAAATTTGCTATTCTAATCAAAATCTCGTCCTTTTCTACAAACCATTATAAGATGCTTATGAAAATAGGCAGATTCAGATTTCCTGTTTCAATTTTTGTCAGCTTTCACTTTTATGCTCATTTGCAGACTCACATAACTATGAAAGGCCAATTAGCTCTAAGTCCCCAGAAAGTGACAGAATAAATTGCTTTCTTCCTAGCAAATCAAGAATAATATTGTGGGTGCAGTGCAAAAGTGTTCACCCAGAGATTTTAGTTCATTTTATCAATCTAATAGAGTGCTTTGTGGCCTGTATTATATGACTCATACTTCCAGTATTCTCTTCCCTGTCAGAGATCTTACATAGTATTTCTCTACTTGCATGGTAAGATAGGATAAATCTGTACATTTGAGCAGTGCATTGGTCAAGATGCGTAGTGTAGAAAGGATCTCTTACCCCAGTGAAAATTTATTGAGGTCCAATCACTGCATCCCTAGAATTCTCTTTAGTAGGGTTGACTGTCACCAATTCAACATCCTTTTGTGCAGCATAGTGGGCATGTGAGTTTTCTATCCCAGAGTGTGGCTATTAACTGCAAAAGATGTGCAAATGCATTTAAATTCCTTATGACTGGAGACATAACATAATTGCCATTTTCAAAATCAAATCATCTTGAAAGAGATTTAGCAGATTAGGGATTCTCTGAGGTCTTGTTCCTCCTGGGCATGCATATGCTGTACATCAAAGGTTAACCCAGAAGGTTTGGGGTGCTCAAACATGAGGACTGGTGCTTAACTGGCTTCTGGGAGGTCACCTCTGAGCCCCTGGGATATCCTGCCTGGTAAGAGTGTCTTTGCATATCTGTGACCTTTGGCCATACTAGATAGTTTATGCTAACAATGCAATTTACAGTGGGGGGCCTGTTTTTATTTACCTGGGACCCTGGTGATGTATCAGTTTGATCTCTGGAAGGTCTGGAGACTGAGTAGGCAAGGTCAATCACGTGGGCACTCCATGCTTTCATGACAGACCACCAATAAAAACCCTTGATGCCAAGGCTCAGGTGAGAGTCCCTGGATGGCAATACTTCACATGTATTGTCACACATCCTTGCACTGTCCATGTGGCTCCACAGGGAGAGAACAATTGGAAGCTGGCACCTGATTTCTCCTGAACATCGCCCTGTGCACCTTTCCATCTGCTGTTTTAAATCTGTATCATTTTGCTGTAATAAATTGCCATAGTGAGTATAACAGTTTTTTGAGTTCTGTGAGCCCTGCTAGGAAAGAACCTGAGGGTGGTATTGAGGATCCTTGACACAGATGTAGGAGTTGCCTCCTGTCACCATGTTTTTCTCCATGAATCTTCTCCTTTTCTTGACAATTTCTACCCCAAGCGCCCCAGAGCAACTCCATCATGCCTGGGAAGCTCAGGGCACCCAAAAGAAAACACAATTCTTTTTCAGGCTGTGAAGTAACCCCTGGTAAAGGGCTGTTAAAGCAGTTTGGAAAAAAGGCCATTTCCAGTCATGAACAGAGCTATGATTCGAGGTAAATTTTATCACTGAAATGACAAAGCATCTCTCTTATTTCCTACTCTCGGCATTTTCTCTGAAAGAACTCTTGCCGCAAATTCATCATCGCCAGAAGTGGTATTCTTAGTGTCATAGAAATGAGGACAGAACAGGGGGCCTGACTTAGAATTAATGTTCAATCATTTTGTTTTCTTACGTTCACTAGCTCTGTATGAAAAATGGTGGATTGCTAATCATTTCTTGTTCACATGTGACATCTACATTGGTATAAATGGATTGACTAATCAGCACTATTAAAAAGGGTAACATATTTATTTACAATAACCAGATACTTAGGCTACAACCTAATTTTTGTTGTTCAAGAGAATGGATACACGATATTTGAGGATTTTTTTCCTGGATTCTCATACCGTTATATACAACATTCATATTAATACCCAATAAGTTTAACATGATTAAACTCATTACAATGAATTCCAAAGGGATTAATAGGATTTGCTACTTGTAGGGAACTGTTGCTCTGCAGAGACTGCCATTGAACAATTCAAGGGTGGCCTCATTTTGTCAGAATTTTTGGATTAGAGATATTAAATAAAAACATCTGTAAACTGTAATAAGATTTACATTCTCCCCTCTGTTAGACATGACATTGCTACTCTACTGCACTACTGGGGCTCATTTAATCTAGGAGTCATTTCAGAAAGCACTTCATAAAAAACAATTATTGAATTAATTGTGATGTTTCTAGTCCAGTATTCATTTATGATATCCTCTCCACCTGTAAACTCCTCTCCCAGTTGCCTTGTAGAGGTAAAACTGGATAATTTCACAGCCTATAAATATGTGTTCTTTTTGTTATTACAAAATCTATGACAAGAACTGTAGTGGCAGCGAACATATAGTTCTGGTGTCATTTTGTCCTGCTCTGGGGAAATAAAACCTTGTCAACTTACCAGGAGATAATTTCATGCAAACTCTGTCTACCTTTCAGCTGTCCTTCCTTCAAAGGGCTTCTTCACATACCCCTCCACATAAATAAAAAAATTTACTGAATGTTTTCTTCCTTGAGTTATTTTCAACTATTTTTAACTACATCAGAAAGGGAAAAAAAAATTTGAAGCTTGAACATATTTACAAAACTGAGAAAAGTGTTGAATCTCCCCAAATTCTCACACCTTTTTTAACTGATGGTTCAAAATTTTATATATATACATACATATATATGTATGTATGTGTATATATAATATATATAGAGAAAGAAAGTTTGTGTGTGTGTGTGTGTATGCTATTTCCCAAATAGTCACAAGGCTGAGCTTGGAATCCTTGTTCCTATATTTAAGCAGTTTCCTAAAATGTGCACTATATATGATGAGAGAAAAGAGCCACAAAGATAGACCAGTCTGGCAAAGAGCAGTTTTGAAATGGAAATGTCTGAGAAGGGAGCATAATAAAGTTAGGAACACACAAATAAGGGTCTTTCTTGAGCAGCTAAGACACAGCATCAAGCAGCACAGTATTTTCACATCTGAGCTTTTCTCTTGGACCTGCAGACCCACAGAACAACTACATATCAATTTTATAGCTACAATACAGATAGAACTTACCCTATTTAAGGTAAGTCAAGGTGTAGATTAAGCCTCTATTCATCCTAAAAGAATGCATTACTTATTTTATTTTTTTCCACTTAAAATTGTAATATGTCCTTCTAAGCTACCATAAATCTGAAGTTTGGGAATTTCCCTATCTTATTTTTAAATACATTTTTAAATTAAAAAAAAAATACTTTAGATTACATAAATGTTACATAAAAAAAAAATATAGGGGATTCCCATATGCCCCACTCCCTACCCCTCCCACACTTTCCCACATTGACAACATCCTTCATTAGTGTGGAACATTTGTTACAATTGATGAACACATATTGAAGCATTGCCACCAACTATGAATTATAGTTTATATTACAGTTTACACTCTGTCCTGCGCAATTTTGTAATTTATGACAAAATATATAATGGCCTGTATTTGTCATTGCAATGCCATGCAAGACAATTTCAATGTCCCAAAAATGCCCCCATATTACATCTATTCTTCTCTCTCTCTCCCCTCAGAACCTCTGTGGCCACTGCCTTTATATCAATAATACAAGTTCTTCCATTGCTAGAATAATAATAATTCTATAATAGAATAATAATAAGTTTACTTTAGTTCACTGTTCATTCCCCAATCTTGAGGGTTTTGGGTTGGTGATGCCCACTCTATTTCTGATTGAGAGAAGCTTAAATCCGATAGGGCAGAAGGATGGAACTATCTTGCTTGCAGTTGCAGACACTCTCTGTTCCTTGAGATGGTTGTTGTCCACCATCATCTCCTTTTTAGTTGTCCTGGGTGAGTCCAATGAACTGGAGAGTAGGTGTTGCAACTCTGCCGAGATTCAGGGCTCAACTGGTACATGGGCGAACCAAAGATTTAAGTCTCTTGGACATACACTATCAAGTATAGTACTAACTATAGGTTCAGATAGGTTCAATGCACATGGAAAAAGACCACGACCAAAAGGAAAAAAGGGTAAATACAAATGAGTTTTTATGGCTAAGAGATTTCTAAGTGAGTCGGGAAGTCATTCCAGAGGTTACACTTATGCTGTCTCAGCAGGATCTCATTGACTGTCACAGGAAATATTGCCTCAAATAGCAGGGCTCCTGAGGGTTCTAGAGACATCCAGACACTACAGGCAGGGCAGACAGCTCAGGAGTTTAGTGCCCTGTCAGTGGGCCTTATTTTGGAATTTTTACTCCCCAGTGTGACAGAGTTGGACTCATTTGTGGTTTCCCTATACATGGCTCTTCTGCGTTACTTATTTTAATAGCATGGGTTGAGTTCATATCAATTGATGCAATGTAGGGAGTGCATCTGAGGACAAATCAAAGAAGCTTATTGTTGTGTGATGGAGAAAGGGATGTGTAAACATACTCAGGAAGTAGAAGAATCACACAAGAAATTTCACCTGAATAGAATTGCATTCATATTTCAACAAAGACAGTGGGGATCAACATTTTGAGCAACTTTTTGAAAACTTAATTTCATGTTAACCTTTCAATAACAAAAGCTCTCTTGGCAACAACTATCAGGAAATGGGGCCCACTGCAATATAGGAGAAGTGATCACGTGTATCCTGGCCAACAACAGTGGCCAATTCTAATTGGAATCCACAGGCACAGTTCCCCTATGTTATAAAGGAATCTAAGGTGGCAATGTGGATCTCTCACGCCATTCCTAATGATGCTCCCTTAAAAACATAGTTAAGGCCTGAGGCGGCTTTGGGGAGTGGCGGAACTTTTGTCCATCCTGATTATGATGGTGGTTATTCCAATCTCTACATGTGTTAAAATGCAGAGAAGAACTCTACAACAAAAAGAATCAATTTTACTATATATACATTTAAAATTTTAACACAAAGAGTAAAGTTACAGTTTAGAATAGTTTTGTTGCATGTTGTAGAAGGACATGAAGAGAGACTTGTTGGATGGCTTAGCATTAAAGGCAAGAGAAAAAAAAATCAAGTAATATGATGTAGTGGAAACAACACTTATATTTAAAAGAAAGCCATTAAAAATGACTAAGAAATGAGGGTGTAAAGTTATTTGTAAGGTGACCCATCTACTTCTGAATAAAAACTGACTCCCCAGTCAGGCCTTTGAACCTCTTATAATATTCTCCCAACCCACCTTTCAGACTGCAACTCCTTCTATAAGTTCCACATCTTTTTATCTGCAATCTGGAATTCACTAAATGTATTTTTCATAACTCATTGGGTGGTAAAACCTGATCTGAACTATTTATGTGCTTTTGCATCCCATTTAGAGTGAATATTTGCAACTTTGCTGTAGAAATACTACTGTGTTTAATTATTGGGTGCTGCCCAGAGCCCACAGGATGTGTTTTAAAATAGAGTATGAAAACTGCAGTTCTTTTATAAAATCTGAATTATTTCGAATTCCAAAATAAAACAGATGGTGCCACCTACCTCTTCTGATATGTTTCATGTGTTTCTGCTTTAGCACCTTTGCTAATATTACTCCCCATATCCTGGATATACGAGTCTCTCACTTTGACCATGTGAAAGCCAAGGTTTAATGCCATTGCCTCCAAGAAGTCTTCCCTCTATACCCCACAGGACTTGCCAGCTCTTTCTTCTCTAAATCTAACTCTCTTTCATCTCCTTCTGGATTGTAATTTTCATGACAGCACAGATTCTAATTAGCCATGATGGTCAGCTGGGTATATTTATCACAGCAACAGGGTTTGCACAAAAGATATGATTTCATTGCTAGGGTTGGGGTCAGAAAATATCTAGAATGAGAGTTAAGATCATGTCTGCCTGGGCACGGATGGAGGCCAAAGTTCTTGGATCAAGGAGTTAAGGCAGGCTAGAAGTAAAGTATTGATTGAGACTGAGGACTTACTGCAGGGCTTGGCAGGAAGAGGTTGGCATGAACATGCCCAAGACACCTGTGAAAAGAAGACTACCATGCATTCACAATTGAATGGGTACCAGGGCCTTTGCAGACACTTTAGATACATTATTTCATTTACTCCTCAATTTTTAAATAGTTTTTATTATCTCAATATTGCAGATGAGGGCTAAAGTTTAGAGATGACAGCTCTCGTACAATATCATATAACCAGTAAGAAGCAAAGCCAAGATTTGAACTTAGTCTTTCTAATACCCTGGTCCTTGTTCATAACCACCATATGTACCTACTCTTCAACTGGGGCAAAACAGCAATGGAATTGAGAAATTAGATTCAGGTGAGTTAGATGTCTTGAGATTTCAAGACAGCATTTGACATGATCTTCAGTGGATGTCATTTTACCAGTATTGTACTGTGGTTAACTTTGATCTTAAATTTGGTAGCAGTCAAATTTTTCCTCTTAAGCTCTAAAGGTTGGAATGGCTATGTGCTTCATTCAGATTTCTAACTCTTCCTGGGTCTTCAAACCTGACTAGGACAACATCATATTCTTTCTTGTCCCCAGAAGTAAATAGTGCAGTGTATTGAATATAACAGGAAATCAGTAACTGTTTTTGGAATTAATTCTTGCTATCAGAGAGCAAGAGAGCTGGACAGCTTGAGAGGACCACAGTGTTGTTGACACCTATTTCATAGTGTGAGGCAGTTTCCTTATGTTCTAAGCTTTGAGATTTTAGAATAAAGTTTAGTTACTTATAAATGCAAAAAAAAAAAAAAAGGAAAAAGAACTAATAAATTCATCTTTCTTCAGATGGACAAAATGTTGGAAACCACACTGTTTCCCCCAGCATTATTTTATAGTTGATGTAGACTGAGGGATTTTTGATGTATTGGATCCAATGGCAAAGTACACCAAAAATGTCAACAAAACACTGACATCCATATTCAGTTCAGTTGAGCCTTTCATTCTGAATCTTAGCTATGCAATCAGCAACTTTCACTACAGGAAAGATTGTAGATGAATTAATAAGAACAGAGTTAGCATAGGTCCCTCTCAACAATTTATAGCAAGTAAATTAAAATCACCTGTTGATCCCGAGCATTTGTGTTGCCGGCTCTTTTCTTAAACCCTTAAGGATTAGTTTAAGCTTACAGGGATAAATAGGCATAAATAAAAATGCATTTTTCCATCTCTCATTCCACAAGAAAAGTTGTAGAAAAGACTGGTATTTTGCTTTCCTATTACATTTGGTTTTTACCATTCTCGAGAAGCAGGTAAAATAAAAGATAAGTTAAGAGGGTATGAAACTCTTAACATATCCAAACATGGGCTATTCTATTACTAATCAGTAAAAATTGACAATGGAATATGTTGTTTGGCAGCCATATATTACAGCTTTTACTCAATATTTAAAATATTGGCTTTGGATGTCTATTGTAGGGATTAGATAGAGGAAAATCTTGAGTTCTCCACGTCCATGGTTAAAATACTTCAGGGATATCTGAGAAAGGACTGAAGTAGTTGATCCCCCCGGCCTGTCTTTAAAGCTTTCTGGATTGTGCCAAGGGTTTTCAATATATCCTAGGGTGATCTGTGTCAAGTCAGAGAAATGGAATGGATGGTTCTTGAATTGCATATGGGCCTGGTTGTTCACAACTGAAACCACTGAATCAGAAATACTTGGGACTCTTGTCGAAAGTATAAATTTTAAGGCATTGTCAGAATTCTCATGGCTGAGGCCAAGAAGTCTAATTTTAATAATTTTTCTAAGTAATTGTGGTGAGCAACCAAGTTTAAGATTCATACCTAGGGGAAGCGGCTGTGGCTCAATTGGTTGGGCTCCCATTTACCATATGGGAGGTCCCGGGTTCAATTCTCAGGGCCTCCTGGTTAAGGCAAGCTGGCCCGCTTGGTGCAGTAAGCTGGTGCACCAAAATGACACAACAGAAGGAGACAAGCAGATACAGAAAGAAAAAAAAAAATGCAAAGCAAATGGACACAGTGAGCACAAGCAGCAAGGGGGTGATAAATAAAGAAAAAATAAATCTTAAAAAAAAAAAAAAAAAAAGATTCATACCTAGTCCAAGCCAGAAACCATTTATTCTGCAGGCATTTATTAAGTCTCCCTGGTTAATGATCAACCAACCTATGGTTGGTCAATTAGTTTATATATAACCAAGACTTGATCACTTGCGTCAGCTTCTAGCTGCTAAAGGAGAATAAACATTTAATATTTAAATAGAAAATACTCAAACTCACATCTTGCAAATGTTGGGAAAACCATCATTTCTCATAAGATCTTTGAGGATTATAGAGGAATTTACATTTTTCCTGGTCTTCTATGTTCCAATTTTCTGCTTTAATTGCATCTTGGTTTCCACTCTCTATTTCCTTTCTCCTTCCTGTATAATCCTTTTCTACATCACATCACCCCAAAGAAGCCACTGTCCAAATCTTTCCTTCCCCAAGTTACCACTGACAAAAGTCTTTGGGTTGGTTCCCTTATCCCTTCTTATTCTGCAGTATCACAGCCTCCTTAAATTGATCATTTTTATTTTGTTCTGTGGAACAATTTAATTATCTTCATCTAACTTCTCAGAGGACTGTCATTTACATACATACTGGCTGTGTACTGTACAGTTCTAGCAGGTACTATTCACATTAGAGTCTATGAAAGTGGTGGCTCCTGGAGCTGAGCAATTCTCAACCTCTGGATATACATGGGGGCTCTACTTTCCCACTAGGCTGCCAATTCTGCCAAGTGTATTTTATCTCTCTCATCCATGGTTTCTAAACCTTTTATCCATACACTTTGGTTTGTCTCTCTCCCATGCAAGACTCTATTCAGTTTACAGGAGAATTGATGGAATTCTACCTTTAGTGTCTTGTGAAGCCATACTCCTACCATCATTTTGTGACTTTGTTATAGTCCTCTTCTGTGTTGTATCCTCTAACTATTTGGTCATTGAGTTCTTTCTTGCTCTGAGAGTCTTTGCATTTATAGACCAGGATATGATGCTTTTCTTTAAGAAAATATCCTGGAGGTGGGTTCTGACACAGGATTGAGATATATAAGGAATACAAAGTGAGTGATTGTCTGCTAGTGCAATGATTTGTAGAGAGGGATAGAAGACGATGAGTGAACCTTGCAATGGGACTATGTTTTAGCTATGCTCCCTTCTGCTCTGGCAAACCCTGTAGCACTAAAGAGACTGAGGTACAAGGTGGGATATGAGCAAAATAAATTTGATAGAACTAGAGACAGGGAAGAACCAGTCTAACAATAAGGGTGACTGTACCAAATCACTTGAGATATTTAACCTAGGATCCCAAATTCCTCCTGTCTGGGAACAGGATTAGTTTTAGACGTGACAAATTAGATGAGTGTCAAGTGACAAAAGATCTGTCCTATCCAAAATGATAGCCACTAGTCATGTTGAGCACTTGAAATATAGCAAGTCTGAACTGAGGTATGCTGTCTGTGAATTATGTTCCAGATTTCAAAGAATTTTTTTGAAAATAAGTAAAATATTTCACAAAAATTTTATATTGATTATATGTGGAATATTTTTGATATATAAGGTTAAACAAAAACATAATTAAATTAATTTCACTTGCTTCTTTCTATATCTTAATATGGCCACTAGAAGATTGAACATTGCATGCTTACATGTGTACCTTTCAATATATTACTATTGGGCAGCACTGCTATATTACAAAGGGTTGAAGCCAAGGAAATCAGATAGGGCATTCACTTTCTTTTAATCACTGCTTAAATCTTTCCTTCTCTGTCCCCAAAATATGAATAGTTGCCATTTGTTGAGCATCAACTATTTGCCAGGAACTTTATGAAAGCTATTTCTAATCCTTACTAACTCAATTTTCAAATGAGAAAACTGGTGCTTAGAAAGAAAAACAATAAGAGTTACTATTTATGAAGTGTTACCATGTGCCCGATGTTACATTTATTATCTATCAATATATTTATGTGCTATGTCAACTTTTAAGACGAAAAAAATGGGGTTCAAAGAGGTTAGGCCATTTGCCAAGGCCATATCCACATACAGCTGAGCCGTATTCCAATGTGGGGCCTACTCCTGAGGCCCTGACACTCCCGCCACGCACACTGATGTGCAAGCCCATATTGCTTTCTGAACTTTCTTATTTAAGAAGCTGCAATATAAGCAGATTAAGTGGCTGGCTTTAATTTCATCCAGTATACAGCTATTATCAGTTTGGCCCTGCTTACAAGGGAACTAATGTTGCCCCAGTTCCACTACTTATCGTGTGTAATGTGTCATTTGATATCCCATCAGCTTCTTTGCCTTAGCCCTCCTCTTGGTGGAATTGAACTCTGATGAAAGGCTCATCCTGGCCTCATCTCACTTCTTCATCTTGAGGCAGCTATTAGGGTGTTCAGCAATCCTAGAACCCATGCCGCCTTGTATAAGCAGTAGCAGCAGCCATGGGGGCAAATGCACCTATTAGTAAACTCGCATGGCTGACTGCCATGTCTCAGAGCCTGAGGAATCCAGAGCCAAGTGTTCTGGACCTAAAAATTATCCTGGGGGTCTCTGAGTGATGATGATGGTATATACCTTTGTGTTTGTGCATGCAAAGGGGTAGGACAGCAGGGAAAGGGCTGCCCAGTCACAGAGCCATAAAAAATTGAACAATAAAAGAAATGCCTCTTTATTATGGACCCATGTTGGTGAAGCAGAACCTCCTGTTCCATAGTACTATACAGAATACAAATAAGAAGGTTAACAGCAGACACTACATGAATACCTGCCACAAGCTGGACTTTGTGCCACATACTTTCAGATATTACCTCTCATCCTTATTGCAACCTTGAAACATAAGTACTGCTATCTCTATGCTAATAGTGAAGAAACTAAGATTTTTGGCTGAAGACAACCAGAGAACCTCAGAATCATGTTTCTGGCCTAGATGGCCTTGTAGGATTGTTTTTATCAAGTTAGTTACTGTAATTAATTTTACCTGAAAGGGAAACTTTGAGAAATTAGCAATTTTAAAGGATGCTCATTGTTTTTTCTTCTACTTCTAGAAGCATAATTTCATTGCTATAATTGTCTGAAAGTCAGAGTGCAAGTTACCTGGTTTACTTTGAGGATATTAAATAAACAAGTTCCAAAGAAAAGAAATTGTTTATTTTCTTCTCTATATTAAATTTAGGGTATTTGTATACTTCATGCATATTAAAAGAATAACAAGCAATAAAAATTAAATTTCAATCTCTCATTTACACTCACTTTAG
The DNA here is from genome assembly GCA_029593785.1 of Cabassous unicinctus. Lineage (NCBI taxonomy): Eukaryota > Metazoa > Chordata > Mammalia > Cingulata > Chlamyphoridae > Cabassous > Cabassous unicinctus. Next base: position 20,963 of record JAQZBX010033986.1, read on the forward strand.
ATACTCAATGCAAAAATATATTCCATTAGAAGTACATTGGTTTCAGTCAACCAAGGTGGTAGCATAAGATGCTCCAGGGTGCTATTCCCCCACAGAATCTTTGAATATCTAACAAAAATGGACAGAGCCATCTTCCTCAAAACTCCAGAAAATAGTTAAAGGATTGCAGTAAAAGGGTGAGTACTGAATTAAGAAAGTATAGCTTTTAAAGTAGCAGAAAATGATCGTGACATACTTGCTGGTCCCTCCCCACTTTCTCCATGATGCAGTGTGGAGTCATCCTGCTCTCCCATTATGGGTCCCAGGCCTTGATCCAGAGGGAATAGAGTAACCCTTATGTGCATGCTGGGGTGCCTGTATGTAGGTGCCAATATGTTGGATGGCAGCCTGAAAGACTAAACCAGGACACTCGTCTCTACCTCCCACTCCCAGAACTTGGATGCAGGCAGAAGCAGCTTTCAGACAACTAAAGCAGTGTAAGAAACAATTAAGTCAAATTGCCCTGGGTCGAAGGACTACCTGCTTTAAGACATACAATAAAGTTTCCAAGAGGGGGTGAAAGGCTATTTCATAGGGAAAGAGACATTTGGATTCCTATAAATGAGGGGATTCCTAAGGCCTTAAGTGAGAATAAGCCAAAGGCAAGATGCAGGCTTAGAAAATATAGAGATGACCCTGCACTTTACTTTTACCTTGGTCTCATCTTGACAAGGCTAAACTCTGAAGGAAAGCACTGGCCGAGGCAAAGCCAATTTACAAAGAATGTAAAAGGTGTTTTTTGCATTAGTTTGTTGTTTTTGTTAGCTCCTGGCACTCAAGGAAATCTCTGTCATAGTACAAGCTGAATACAAACTTAAGAAGCAGACAGCTCAGGGACTAAATCCCAGAGCTAAAACTTTAAAATATTAAAATGTATAGAATGCAGCAAAATATTACAAGACAAACAAAGAAACAGGAGTTGATGTCTCATCCAAAGGATAAGATAAAATCCAGAAACTATCAACAAAGAAGAGAAAACTTTGGACACACTGGACCAAAAATTAAGGAGGAAAAAGTTTTCCAATTTCTTAAAGAGATAAAAGTAAACACAGAGAAAGAATGAAAGGATACCAAGAAAATGAACATGATGAGAATCTCAAGAAAGAGATAGATATTTTTAAAAGGAACCAAACAGAAATTCTGGAGTTGAAAACCACAATAACTGAAATGAAAAACTCCTCAGAGGGTTTCAACAGCAGATTGGAGCTGGCAGAAGGAAGAAATAGTGAAGTGAAAGGCAAGACAATGGAAATGATTCAGGCTGAGAAGCAGAAAGAAAAAGAATGAAAAAAGTGAATAGAATCCAAAAGACCCTTGGGACACCATCAAGCATACCAATATATGTATTATGGGAGTCCCAGGAGGAGAAATAAAAGAAGAGGACAAAAGGAATACTCAAAGAAATAATGGCAGAAAACTTAATGAATTTAATGAAAGACATGAATATACACATACAACAATCCCAACAAACACCAACCAGATAAACTCAAAAAGAACCACACCCAGACACAATCATCAAATTGTTGAATACTAAGGACAGGGAGAGAGTTCTGAAAGCTGCACAAAAAAAGCAAAATGTTACATGCAAGGGAGTCCCAAAAAGAATAAATACTGATTTCTCATCAGAAACCATGGAAGCAAGGAGACAGTGGGACAAAATATTTAAAGTGCTGAAAGAAAACATTGCTAAGCAAGAATTTTATATCCAGTGAGACTGTCTTTCAAAAATGAGGGGAGATTAAGGCATTTCTAGATAAAGCAAAGCTGAGGGAGTTGATTACTACTGGACCTGCACTATAAACAATGCTAAAGGGAGTTGTTTTGACTGAAAGGAAATGACACTAGACAGTGTTTCTAAGTGGCATTAAAAAATGAAGCTCTTTCTTAAAGGTAATCATATGGGTTATTATATATGCTAGTATGGTTGTATTGTATTTTTTGGTATGTAACTCTACTTTTCACTTGTTATATTTTTTACATTGCAAAGGCATAAAAAGTGATGATAAATTATGGTTTGGGATATACAATGTATAAAGATATAATTTGTAACAAGAACAACAGAAAGGTGGGGGAATGAAGGTATATAGGACAAGCATTTGTCTATCTATTGAAGTTAAACTGGTATCAAATTAAATGTGAATGTTATAGATTTAGGTTGTGAAATTTAAGCCCCATGGTAGTAGATGTGGCTTAAGCAGTTGATTGTCTGCTTCTCATGTGGGAGGTCCCAGGTTTGGTTTTGGTGCCTCCTAAAAACAAAAATAAAAAACAAAAAACAAAAACAAAAAATTGAAGGCACATGATAACCACAAAGAAAATATCTGAACAACAGATACAGAAGGCAATGTGAAGGGATACAAAATAATTCACTACAAAAAATCAAATAAACATGAGAGTAGGTATTAACAGAAAAATTAAGTAACAAAAAACGTTATAAGACTTACAAAGACCAAATAGCAAATGGGCAAAAGAAAGTCCTGCATTATCAGTAGTTATTTTAAATGTACATGGATTAAACTCTCCAGTCAAAGGACAGAGACAGTCAGAATGGATAAAAAAGCATGACCCATATGCTGTGTAGAAGAAACTCACCTTAAATTCCATAGACCCAAATAGTTGGAAAGCAAAAGGATGGAAATATGTGTACTATGCAAATATTAATCACAAAAGAGCTGGGGTAGTTGTACTAACATTAGGTAAAATAGCCTTTATGTAAAAAATTTTTAAAAGGCAAAGAAGGTTACTGCATACTAATGAAGAGGTCAATTCAACAAGAAAATATAACAATTATAAATATATATGCACTTAATATATATTAAACAAATATAGACAGATTGAAGGGAGAAATATATGGCTCGACAATAATAGCAGGAGACTTCACTCTACTACTTTTGATAATGGTAGAACATTTAGACAAAAGATAGATAAGGAAATAGAAGACTTGAATGATATCATAAACCAACTATACATAACAGACATATATATAACACTTCACCCAAAGCAATAGAATACACATTCTTCTCTAGTGCACATGAGTCATTCTCCAGGATAGATCTTATGTTAGATCATAATACAAGTCTCAATTAATTGAAAAATATTGAAATAATCAATGTATCTTCTTTAATCACCATGGAATGAAGCTAGAAATCAATAACAGAGTGGGAACTGGAAATTTTACAAATATGTGGAAATCAAACAGTGCACTTTCAATTAACCAATGAGTCAAAGAAGAAAGCACAGGAGAATTAGGAAATATCCTGAGGCAATGGAAAGCAAAAACACAACACACCAAAACTTATACGATGCCTCAAGGGTGGTGCTGAGAGGGAAATGTGTAGTTTTAAATGCCTACATTAAAAAAAGAAAGATCTCAAATTAAAGACCTAACCACACACATGGAGGAACTAGAAAAAGAACAGAAAACTAATCCCAAAGTGAGCAGAAGGAAGGAAATAACAAAGCTTAGGGCAAAGATAAATGAAATTTAGAATAATAAAAACACAGAATCAATGAAACCAAAAGTTCGTTCTTGGAAAAGATCAATAAAATCAACAAAACTTTAAACTGACAAAATAGAGGTAATGCAAATAACTAATATCAGAAATGAAAAGGGAGTCATTACTATTGGCCCTGCAGAAATAAAAAAGTACTATAACAGCAAACTATGAATAACAAATTAGATAACATAGATGAAATGGACAAATTCCCAGAAACATACAAACTAGCTACACTGAATCAACAAGAAATGGAATATCTTAATAGACCAATAACAAGTAAAGAGATCTTCTGTGTTCATGGATAAGAAAAATAAATATAGTTAAGATGTCAATTCTACCCAAAGTTTTTAACAGATTCAATGTAATCCTAATAAAAATATCAACAACCTTCTTTGTGGAAATGGAAAAGCCAAGCATTAAATTTATTTGGAAGGGTAAGGGGCCTTCAATAGCCAAATTCATCTTGAAAATGAAGAACAAAGTTGGAGGAATCACACGTCTTGATTTCAAAAATTATTACAAAGCTACAATAATCAAAACAGCATAGTACTAGCACAAGAACAGACATCAAATTGAGAGTTCAGAATTAAACTCTGACATTTATATTCAATAGATTTTTGGCAAGGGTGACAAGTCCGCTCAGTGAGGAAAGAATGGTCT
>JAQZBX010033987.1:0-25167 GCA_029593785.1 Cabassous unicinctus
ATCATGAAGAAAGTGAAAAGACAAACCTCAGACTGGGAGAAAAAATTTGCAAATCATATACCCAGAATATATAAAGAGCTCTTAAACTCAACAATAAGAAGACAAATAGCCCAGTTTTTAAAATGAGAAAATGATTTGAATAGACATTTTACCAAAGAAGATATTTTAATGGCCAATGAGTATATGAAAAGCTGTTCAACATCATTAGTAATTAAGGAAATGCAAATTAAAACCACAATTAGATACCACTTCACACCTACTAGGATGGCTAAAACCAAAAAGACAGATATCAACAAGTGTTGGCAAGGATGTGGAGAAATTTGGAATCCTGATACATTCCTGGTGGGATTGTAAAATGAAGCAGCCACTTTGGAAAACAGTCTGGCAGTTCCTCCAAAGGTTAAACACAGTTATCACATGATCCAGTAGTTGCACTCCAAGGTATATACAGAAGAGAAAAGAAAACGTATGTCCGCACAAACTTGTACATGAATGCTCGTAGCAGCATTATTCATAATAGCCAAAAAATGGAAACAGTCCAAATGTCCATCTGCTGGCGACTGAATAAAGGAAATGATGGCTTACCCATAAAATGGAACACTATTTGGCAATAAAAAGAACAAAGTACTACTATATCCTGTAACATGGATGAACCTCAAAAAAATTATGCCAAATGAAGAAACCTGACACAAAAGGCCACATAGTATATGAGTTCACTTACAGAAACGTCCAGAAAAGGCAAATCTTCAGAGCCAGAAAATGGGCTAGTAGATGTCGGGGCTGGAAGTAGGAATCAGGGGTGGAGGCTAATGGGTACAAGATTTCTTTTTTGAGATGGTGGAAATGTTCTAAAATTGAATTATGGGTATGGTTGCACAGAATTTCTTCCCTGGGGAAAAAAAAACTGGAAAGGATAACCTATAGAAAGAAATATCAAAGGATTAACAATAAAGTCGATATGGTCAAAGATGAGATTAATCAGCTTTAAGCGGCTGCAGTAGTAGGTAACAGGATAATTAGGACAAACTAGAAGTAATGTAAAGTATTTTATATTACTATTTGTTAAAATTGAGAGTCTTTCACAGACCTACTAAGCAACTAGAAGCTGAACACAAAAGAGTGCATAGTGTGTGATTCCACTGATGTGAAATTCTAGAGTAAGGAAAATTAATGTGTAATGATAGAAATCCAGTCAGTGGTGGGGGTGGCGATTGACTACAGAGGATACAAGGGAGCTTTCTGGGGAGATGGGAAATGTTCAGTATCTTGATTGGGGTGGTGGTAACCTGAATGTATTCAATTTGTTGAAACTCTTTGATGTATACATTTAACTTGGGTGCATTAATGTATATTATATCTCAATTTTTAAAAATAGCTTAACAAAGCCTAAAGTAAAATTTCTTAAAATACATTTCTTGGACTGATTGTGTTTATAAGAAACAAATCCGTGGCATCGCCGTGGTTTACGAGCCCAGCTTGTGAAGCACAGCGTGGCACCGGCCGGTGTCTCCCTCTCCGCGCGCTGCTGGAGCAGAAGCCGCTCACTGCGGGGTGGCAGCCCTGCTTCCTGCCCGGGAACAGCTGTCTGAGGAGGATGCGGCGGCCAGGCACGCGCTGAGAAACGCCGCAGCCCGTGCGGCTGTGCCGCGTGCTGGTACCTCGGGTCCTCTATGGATCCAAATCTAAGGTAATCTGTCCCTTTTACCTCTTCTTGGTGAGAAATCCCTTTGTTGAACATACTTAGATTCACCTGTCTGAGTTTTTGTTTTGTTTTGTTTATAAACTGATGAGATGGTTTGAAATTTAGACCGGGCTAGAGATTTCAGGATATATGAATTCCATAAGGGGAAAAAGATTTTCATATGACTGAAGGCTCTTCCTCAGCAGTGCCAAGTACGTCCCCACAGTGCACCCTGTGCTCTCTCTCCCCTTCACTCCCACAAGGAGCAATTACTGAAAAGCTTTTACATCTGTAATATCTAAGTAGCAACAAATGCTTATTAGTGGGATGATGAATATGTAGCTGTCTGCTGTCTTTTTTAAAAGTTATCTTATTTTAAAAGATTAGGGAGCACCCGTCTCCCACATGGAAGGTCCTGGGTTCGGTTCCCGATGCCTCCTGAGAAAAACAAAACAAATGAAGAAAAAAAAACCAACTCAGGGAAGCCCATGTGGCTCAGTGGTTGAGCGATGGCTTCCCACATACGAGGTCCCAGGTTCAATCTCTGGCCTCCGGTCCCTCAAAAAAAAAAAGATTAGTACTCATGTTGAAAAAATGCCATAATGAAAATTTTCTAAAACTAACGTAACACTAGAGCCAGGATTAACACCTCCTTCGAAAAATCTGCCATCTACTTGGACTGCTAGACCAACCTATCAGTTATAGCCAAGCCATTTAATTTACTAAAAGAAAGGGGAAAATGCCTAAACATTTTTCTGTATCCTCATATCCTCTGCCAATCGCACCCCTCTGATAATGGCAGTTAATTTAAGGCCCTCCAGGAAGTGAGGACTCGCAGGAAAGTCTCTGCAGCCACCAGGAGCACCAAGGCCAATGTCTCTTCCTCAGTGACTGTGCAGCTGTCATGCGTCTGCTCAGGACTCCCCTAGGATGACTCGGTGGAGCCTCCCAGTGCGAGGAGCCCTGCGGGGTCACGCCCCGCTCCAGCGGCCCGAATTGGCCGGGCCAGGGTGGCAGCTCCCTGAGACAGGGGCGCTTGGTTTAGTGGAATTCTCTGCAAAGACTCGAACCCTGTTAGGGCTTTATTTAATGTCACACACACACATTAAAGAGTGGATTTTGGCTCATGTTAGGTTTAGAGTATACCCTGTGAATAGAGGCAATCAGTGGTCGAAGCATTAATCTTCTCACCCCAGCTCTTGAGAGTTTGTAGACACTTCAGTATCTATCAGCTTATTTTCTACTTCCAAGAATCCCTTGAAGTCAAAAGGGTAGGCATTATCCCACTCAGAAGCTGAGAAAACTGAGGCCAGATGGGTCAAGTTCTGACGTCTAGCTTGTGACGTCCTAGGAACAAGCATCCAGACCTGCTCACTACAAACATGTCACTGCTTCCAGCACAACATTTCTGCCTGTTTGCTTATTTCCTCTAGACTAGCCCACCTAGTACTTCTTAACTACATGCTTCCCCTCCCTTCCCAAAAGGATCTGAGTGTAGGAAAAAGCAAATTATATATTTGAGTAAAAGCCCTTGCTCTAACTGAGCCAACCCAGAAATGGCCGAAATTTCGAAACTAATTAAATATTGCCCAGTATGTATATTTGGAACTTCTCAGAAAGGAATTTCTGTGAAATGCAGCTGTTCTGTGTAGCTATCGAGTTTATGGTGTAAGGTATTAGAGGCTGAAAATTAAAATAATAATAAGACTTGGGTTTCATAGGCAGCCAGTCAGCATCTCCATGTGACTGCCTTGCTCTGTGCATTGTGCTCGCCAGGAACCGTCTCTCATTTTCCATGCACGTGTGAAAGGGGAGGCGCTGTTTGGTAGGTTTGGCTTGGTTTGTTTTGGTTTGTTTTGGGTTGTTTTTGTCAGTAGTCATAGTTATAATTTAGTTATCAGTCTACAGTCTAGATCAACAGGCCTGGCAGGAGCTATGTATTTTACAAGGAATCCAATGACAAAGAAATTCTCTAAGTGAGAAGGTGTGATGAGCCACTCTTTATACTCACCCAAAAGACAGGGCAGCTCCATTCCTGGAATTTTAACTCTGTAGGGACCAGTAGGCATTACCAAACAAACCGCACAGATGGACCCTTTTTTAATGTTGAGACACCTTCTGTCTTCTGATTATAAAAGTAACACACGAGAAAAGCAGCAGCGCGTGTAGCCTCTGGAGTCGGCGGCCCAGCTCCTGCCTGCTTGGCCAGTCACGGCCACGGGACCAAGCGCTGAGATTCAGCTTCCCTTCTTGTAAAAAGGAGGACATTACAGTAGCGACCTGCAGAAGTTTGATGTGAGGATTAAATAAAATAATGCCAGTGAAATGCTTAGAGGTTAAAAAAAAATGCTGGCTGCTGCTGCTATCATCATCATTTTGACTGTAGAAAATAATTATATAAAGAAGATAAACAAAATGACTAGTAAGCCTCAAGCCACTGCTAACACTTTGATGTGTTGTCTTTCAGGCTTTTTCCTGTCATGTATCTACGCATATGTATACACATAAATGCGCACACACCCCACATACACATGCATACATATGTACATACATATACTCACACATGTATACCAACCTTTTTTTTAACCTTTTACTAAATTGGCATCATACTTTTTATATAATTTATATCCTGCTTAATTTTCCTCAAATTAATTTATATTTCCTTTGACATTAAATTATTTGAAAACAAAGATTTTCATGGCCTCATATAATACCATATGACTCTACATAATTATTTATTCATTATCTCCTTCTGAGACATCTTATTTCTGATGTTTAAGTTATGCACACTGCTACTGTAAAGTTTCAGTTAAAGAGTTTGAAAAATCTTGAGACTTGTCTTTTTTTTCCCCTCTGTGTCACTGAATTTCTTCGTATGCTTATTGAATACTAGAATTGGTTCCATGAAATGCCTTTCAGAGAACGAATGCAACTTGTAAAACTTTTTACATAGCCTCTCCAGCCCGTGGAATAGCACTAAGTACGTAGTAAGCACTCAGTAAATATTTGAGTGATGAATGAATAAATGTTTGACAGGCATATTAACATATGAGGTCAAGCCTTTGAAATCTTTTACCTCTCTTTAATGCTCTCTTGGTTCTTAGTCTTTATACCTTTTTATTTTTATTTTTTCCATTCTTTTTTTCACCCACAGTTCATCCATGAGTGCGGATTTCCCACATTACAACTTCAGGATGCCTAACATCGGATTCCAGAATCTGCCTCTCAACATATATATTGTGGTTTTTGGCACTGCTATATTTGTCTTCATCCTTAGTTTACTCTTCTGTTGCTACTTGATTAGGTAATCAATTTTCCTTCTGTGTTATTTCAGAATATTTTAAACAAGCAATTAAAAACCAACTCTTATCCCTCAGGTTAAAAAATACTATAAATTTAATAAGCAATCTTTCCAAAATTAAGGGTAGCTTAATATTTAATCTCCTGTTAATCTCAGTAAAACACCTTTATACAATTTTTTATCCTATCTGTACAGTGTTTTACTATAGTGTAAGAGGAAATTATTCTCCCTTATTTTCCCACCGTATTAGCATCCAGATGGGCTTATGTCATTTTCTGTCCCCAAGTTTTTTGTTTTTTTTTTCTTTTATAGAGATTTTAATTTTCAGGAGAGTAATTGCATCATTGCTAGTTACAGCCAGAGGTTGGAAAACAATGTCTAAGACGAGGTCCAAGCCTTTAAAAAGCTTCTTGTGGTCTCTGGAGAAGATTTGAAGCTCCTGTTTGTTGTTACCCTGGTCTGGTGTGTTCAGATTATATTCCACATAAAACACTATAAATATTCCACAAGCCCTGTAGCACATGTACAGACAAGTGATGAAAAATAACATGTCACTCAGGATGGTAATGAATTTAGCTGGTAAAGATTCACAATTGACTGACTCATAATAGTTTAAGTAAGCATTTCCTCTATTTTAAGCTTTTAAATAGGGTCTAATTTTCCAAGCCAAAACAGAGACTATAAAAATCTTTATACTGTATTGTTCAAAGAGCTTTATGGAGTAAAAGAGTAGAAAATCCTGTTTTATTAAGCAGCTATACATGTAACATTTTTTAGCGTTTGTCGCAGTGTATGACTATGGTTAAGATAAATACCATCAGATACATATCAGCAGTATCTCATTGTTGCCACCAGTGTTTGGGGGATGAGTGCTGACTGATGGTCAAATCTGAATAACATAAATGTGTGGATTCTCATTTTCTGACAAGTGATTTTGCATTCTTCATAGAAAGTAGGGCTTTTCTGAAGTCTCCAAAAATGTCATTGTTCCTTAAAGCTCTAGATATGTTGGCTGCTTATGATTTTTTACATCTTCCTCAGCAAAATACATGAAAACCTTTTGAGGCTAATATAACCATAATATTCAGGAGAAACGTAAAAGATCTGTTTATTTCCAGAAATTTTCCTTTTTCTAACATTTCTTTAATAATAGTTTAATAAATTTTAGGTAAATGTTCAGCATTTTAAAAAATTAATAGACTATTTTTAGAGCAATTTTAGGTTTACAGAAAAAGTGACCAGAAAGTAGCATTTTTTTTTTAATTAGAGAATTAACCATAACACAAACAGGATCTCATAGCATTAAAATATTTTTCTTTTTTCAGACCTATTACCTTTTTTTGGTAATTCCTCTGCAAATGGTGGTTTAACTTAACGATTTTTGAACTTAATATTTGAATATTTAAAAATTATTTTTAAAAGAAGGAAAAAATGGAAAACATAAAATATAACAAAAGGAAAATGTTCATTAAGGAAGATCATATATAAAATATAAATTCTAAAAGGTATAACTCATAGTATAGTTTTTATTACAGTGTCAAATAATTAAGACTTTAGCTTTAAAAAAAGACACTGATACACTAATTGTGTTTGAGTACATTTTTTGAGAAATAAGTTATGAAACACCATTTTGCCTCATTTAATTCCTTTTAATAATCAAGCAAATATAGGAAAGAGATGAAAATTAGCAATAGCATTTCTTTTCATGCTTTATTGCAGTACTTTACTTCATCCTTTTTCATAATTCAACAAAGCTAAGAGAACAGGGACATGCTACACTAAAATAAAATTATGTTGCATCAGAAAACCCAGGCATGTATAAACATTTTGGAAATTTAATCATGACCTAAGTAGCTTTCCCTTTCTGGTGATCCTAGTTTGTTACCTTTAACCCTTCAAGCATTAAGCTTGGATTAGCAAATCCTTTACCGTTAATCTGAAGATAAGTAGATCCAGCCCTTCCAAAGCTTCCCGACCACTTGTTAGAGTAACCCGAGTTTTCCAGCATCTCCCCACCTGGCTCTTCATGCAGAGAGATCCCTCCAGTCACAGCTAGACACATCAGAACATAGACGAACCCCCTTTAGATGTAAGCAAGGTGCCCCGCCAGCCACACCCCTGCACCCTGTAGCACCGCAGCTGCTGGCTCTAAACAGGGATATGCACAGTGAGCTGCACAGAGGACAGCTCACCTTGCCAGGTGGGATCTTATTTTATAGCAAATCATAGACGATCCTGCTTTATTCTCCCCAGGTAGATAATTGTTCTGTTTTCTGTGCCCAAAGCTTCCAGCACAGCACCTGGCATATTAGGCACTCAATAAACATTTGTTGTGTGAATGAATGAATGAATGGTTTCCCTAGTAGGAAGTCAATAGACAGCCCTAAAACTGAAAGATTCAGATGTAACAAAACAAGTTATTTAGAGAAATGGAAGTAAATAACAAAATAATGAGCTAAAAAGGGAGAAAATAGTTGTCTCTGGAGAAGAGGCCAAAGGATTGCTAGTTCTTTTTGTTACAAATCTTATAGAACTTTATATGACTTTAAATATGTGCATGTTGTCTTCCTACATACAAGGTCCTGGGTTCAATCCCCAGCCCCCAGGGCCTAAAAAAAAAAAAAAAAATGTGCATGTATAACTTTGATGAGATTTAAAACTGAAAATAGGAAAATTTTTCATTGATTACTTAATAGAAATTATAAAGTCTTAAATCAAGATAATGACAGTGGAGCTAGAGAGGATATTATGATTGTAAGAAACATTTGGGAGGTGAAAATGAACAGAAATTGGTGACCAGACATTAATGACAAAAAAGGGATGAGTTTAGAATCATTCCTGGGTGGGGGGCGGATGTGGCTCAAATGGCTGGGTGTCCGTCTGCCATATGGAGGGACCTGGGTTCGATCCCCGGGACCTCCCGGTAAAATAAAAATATATATGTAGAGGGCGCGTGGGCCGCCGGGCTCTGTGTGCCGGTGGGCCGCCGGGCCCTGGGAGCCATGCAGCAAGATGATGACGTAAAAGGAGAGAGACAAGACGAGATGCTCCAAAAGATCCAAAAACCAGGAGCCGAGGTGGCGCAGATGGCGGGGCACCTCTGTCCTACATCGGAGGTCTCCAGGATTGGATCCTGGTGGGGACTGGAGGAGGAGGATGAGAAGAGATGAAACGGACACAGGGAATTGCCCAGCAAATGGACACAAAACAGCAAATGGGGAAGAGGGGGCTTTAAAGTAGATCAAGTAAATAAACAAATCTTTAAAAAAAAAAAAATCATTCCTGGACTTCTGACTTAAGCAGCTGGGTAGATGGCAATTCCTTCATGGACATAGAAAATGCAAAGGCAAATTCTAGGTAGAAGGATTATAGGTTCTCTTTCAGATGTGCAGAGGCTGAGTCCCCAGAGTAACAGTCAAAATGTTTAACACACAGTAGGCTATTACAGTTGTAGGTTTAAAGCTTGTGATAAATCTGGGCTGGTCTGGAAATAGGCAGTCGTACAACAGTAGGCAGTACCTGAAACCTGGGAGGCACCCTTAGGAAGAGCATATATAGTGAAATAAAATGGATCCAGGACAAAACCCTAGGGAAGCATAGATATTTAAGAGGAGCCCTTAAAAGAGACTGGGAAGGGATGGCGAGAGATAGGAGGTGCCCCACAGGTGGGGTTTCAGTGTGCTGAGAAGTTGTGTCACCGCTCCCAGGGAAGTCCAGTAAGATGAAAATTGAGCAGTTCCCTTTATATTTAACCATTAGGTTTGCATCCATAATCCTAGAAAAGTTCCAGTAGCATGGAGTGAGGAGGTGATGGAAGGCAGGCAACGTCTGACCAACAGGTAAAGAAATAGGAAAAAGGCAAACGGCCTCCTCTGTGAAGCATCCTGGCTGTGATGAGATAAGCTTGCAGGCAGAGGGGAGCAGGGTGGGGTGCTGTGGAGCCAAGGAAGAGTTCTGCTGTTTTGTTTTCTTTCAAGATAGAGATTTGGGCATATTTATCAGTAAAATATTGAGGAGAATGAGCCAGTTGTTAAGGGTTTGGGGAAGGCTAGATCATGAGGGGAGGCCACACAGGAGGGAGGAGACACAGCTGAGAGAGGCTGAGGTATTGGTCCTGAGCAAGATGCTGTCCCCTGAGACAGGTGAGGCTAGCTGTGCAGCTGGGAGCCACAGAGGGGCAACCTGCTTTTTTCTCTGTGGGGTAGAAAATTGAAAGTTGAAAATTATATGGGAGGAGATGGTAGGATAAAGCTTGACGAGAGTGGCAAGTGTTTGAAATGACCACTGTGTGGAAGCTTAGGATACTGAACACGAATAGATAGAAGGATTAGAGTACAACATGGAAAGTCCAGCTGAGAATGGAGGCCACGGATTTTAGAGATCATGGTTCCATGGTTTTATCATTTTCTCCAGCATTGTTCATCATGCCCTTTTAGATATTTTTTGAGCAAATAACATTTATCAAGTGCTTATTACTAAGTGCCAAAACCTCTCCTAAACACGGCACCTGCATTGACAGGTAATTTTATCTTTATTTTACAGAAATTAAATAGCTTTCCTATAATCACACAGATAAAAGTTGGTTAGATCTGGTACTCAAATCCAGGTCTGTCCAATCCAAGAGCATGTGTACTTAACCACTTCCTAATAGGGAGCAGATGTGGCTCAAGTGGTTGAGCACCTGCTTCCCACATGGGAGGTCCCAGGTTTGGTTCCCAGTGCCTCCTAAAAATAAACAGAAACAAACAACAAGCAAAACAAACCAAAAAAAAACAACTCAGGGAAGCCAGTGTGAGCGACGGCTTCCCACATATGAGGTCCCAGGTTCAATCCCCGGTAACTCAAAATATATATATAAAATTAAAGGAAAGAACAGTGATTGACTCACATTTAATCAGGCTTTTTTTTTTTTAAGGGACCTCCCATGTGGGAGGCGGGAGCTCAACCGCTTGAGCCATATCTGCTCCCCAGGCTTCATTCTAATATACCCATTTCAGAATTTCATAATCTCTCAAAAGATTTGCATATTAAGGATATTTTAAAACTTTTTAAAATTTTGAGCCCAGAAGAGGTTTTAATGAAGACAGTACTTTACTTTTACTTCCCCTTCCCCTCCCTTTCCTTTTCTTTTCTTTTAAAATAATAGAAATCTCAATCTGCATTTATTAGCATGTTTCCTGGAAGGAATAGTTTTTTTAAAAAAAAAGATATTTGTGTTAAATGCAAAGCTTAATGTAGCAAATGAAAAATAAAATAGTGCCATCTAAAATATGTAGGTAATTAATGGGATTCGGAGTAAAGGAGTAATCAGTAGGGTGAAGCTAATTTAAGGGAGGGTTTTCTAGAAGAGATGAATTTTTAGCCACAGAGAAGAAAAAAATGTGAGCACAAATTGGCCCATTGACTGGAAGTGGCAAGTTCTGTTTTTGGAAAATAGGTAGGTCCAATTGAAAGATTCAAATAGGCAAAAAAAAGTTACAAATCAAGCCCCACTTGAATGAACTCCAGTGGAGTTCATAATTTTTCTTTATATGAAAATACACTGTCCAGTTCTTTAGTAAAAACAAGCAGACAAAACAAACACAAAGCTATAGATGACCAAAGTACATGATGATGAATAAATATGACCTAAGATAAATTTTAATCATAAATTCATTTATTAAACAAGAAAGAATGAAAAAAAGTGATCTACAGTTCATGAAGCTAAAAAAAACAACAAATTAAACCCAAAAGAAAGTTAATGAAATAGAAAACAAATGTATAATCAATGAAACCAAAGTATTGCTATTCAATACTATATCAGAAGTAGCAGCCAGAGCAATTAGGCAAGAAAAATAAATAAAAGGCATCCAAGTTGGAAAGGAAAAAGTAAAACTTTCCCCATATGCCAATGGCATGATCCTTTGTATATAGAAAATCCTGAAAAATCTACAATAAAATTACTATACTTAATAAATGAATTCAGCAAAGCGGCAGGGTACAAGATCAACATGCAAAAATCAGTAGTGTTTCTGTACAGTAGTAATAAACAATCTGAAAGGGAAGTCAAGGAAAAAATCCATTTACAATAGCAACTAAAAGAATGATATATGTAGGGATAAATTTAACCAAGACCATAATGGACTTATTCATGGAAAACTACAAATCATTGCTGAAAGAAGTCAAAGAAGATCTACATAAATGGAAGGACATTCTGTGTACATGGATTGGAAGACTAAATATTAAGATGTCAGTTCTACCCGAAGGCATTTGTAGATTCAATATAATCCCAGTCTAATTCCAACAACCTTCTTTACAGAAATGGAAAAAAACAGTCATCAAATTTATAATGGGGAGGGTAAATGGTCCCAAGTAGCCAAAAACATCTTGGAAAAAGAACAAAGCTGGAGAATTCACATTTCCTGGTTTTAAAACATATTACAAAGCCACAGTAATCAAAACAACATGGTACTAGCACAAGAACAGACATATAGACCAATGGAATCAAATTGAGAGTTCAGAAATAAACATTTACATCTATGGCCAATTGATTATTGACAAGGGTGCCAAGTCCCCTCAATAGAGAAAGAATAGTCTGTTCAACAAACAGTGCTGGGAAAACTCAATATCCATATGCAAAAGAATGAAGGTGGACCCCTACCTCACACCATATATAAAAATTAACTCAAAATAGATCAAAGACCTAAATATATTAACAAAAACTATAAAACTCCTAGAAGAAAACCTAGTGAAGTATCTTTAGGACCTTGTAGTGGCCAGTAGGTTTTTGGACTTTACACCAAAAATACAAATAACAAAAGAAAACAGGTAAATGGGACTGCCTCAAAATGTAAACCCTCTGTGCATCAAAGGACTTCATCGAAAGGAAAGATGGGAAGCAGATGTGGCTCAACCAGTTGGGCGCCCGCCTACCATATGGGAGGTCCTGGGTTCAGGTCTTGGTGCCTCCTAAAGAAGACGAGCAGACGCCGCAACGAGCTAGACACTGCACCCGCCGCAATGAGCAGATGACTAAACGAGAACGTGCTACAAGCCAGCATATGCCACAGCCCACGGGGAGCGGCTGTGGCTCAGGCTGTTGGGCACTCGCCTCCCATGTGGGAGGTCCCAGGTTCAGTTCCTGGTGCCTTCTGGAGAAGGCAAGCAGACAAGGAGCAGAGAGAGGAGAGAACCATCTGGGGGAGGGGGGAATAATGGTTTAATAACTAGAATATATAAAGAAACCCCACAACTCAAGAATAATTTAATCAATTTAAAAATGGGCAAAAAACTCGGATAGATATTTTTTCTATTGCAAATGACCAATAAACACGTGAAAAGATGCTCAGCATCATATGCTGTTAGGGAAATGCAAATCAAACCATCATGAAATAACATTTCACACCCACTAGACTGGCTGCTATTTAAAAAATAATAAGTGTTAGAGAGGATGTGGAGAAATAGGAACATTTGTTCATTGTTGGTGGGAATGTAAAATGGTACAGTTGCTGTGGAAAACAGTTTGGCAATTCCTCAGAAAGTTAAGTGTAGAATTACCATGGGACCCAGCAATCCCACTTCTAAGTATACACCCAAAAGTAAAGCAGGGACGTGAACAGATACTTGCACACCAGTGTTCACAGTGGCGTTATTCACAATCCCCTAAAGATGGAAGCAGCCCGAATGTCCATCGGCAGATGAACGGATCAACAGAATGTGGCATTTCCAAACAGTGGAATCATAGCTGTAAAGAGGACTGACCTTCTGATACGTGCGACAACATGGACCTTGACGACAGCATGCTGAGTGAAATAGGCCGGACATTTCACAATCTCACTGAAATAAGCAAATGCAGAGTCGGAAACTAGAATGCAGGTTACCAGGGGCTGGGACGGCGGTAGGGAGTGGGCAGTTTATCAGTTTGGGGTGATGGAAAAGTTTTGGTGATGATGGTGATGGTAGGACAATACTGAGAATTTAATTAACACTACTGAATGATATATTTGAATGTGGTTAAAAGGGGAAATTGTAAGTTGTGTGTATGTTACTAGAATAAAACTTTTTTAAAACCATAGGACTATACAACACAGTGAACTCTATATAAACTGTGGACTATAGTTAATAGTATAGATAAAATATTGTTTCCTTAATTATAACAAAAGTACCACACTAATACAAAGAGGTAATAATAGAGAAAAGTGTGCATCTGTGTGTAGGGGGATGTATATGGGAAGTTCATATTTTCTGCATTATTTTTTTGTAAACCTATAACTTCTGTTATAAATTTTTTTTAAAATTTTTTAATCAATATGAGGTCCTCCGCCAATCAAAGTCGGGGAATGAGGCACTTCAGAGCTCCATCTCCCCACAGAAGCTTTGAACAACCAGGAAGAACTGGCAGAAACATCTTTCTCAAAGCTCCAGAAAGAGTTAAAAGGACTGCAGTAGCAGGGCACGTGCCAAAGCAAGAAAATGCAGTAGGATCTCACGGTGCCTCGGCCAGCTTCTCCCTCCCCGCCCAATGCAGAGCTGCCCCGGTTCTCCTAGTGCAGATTCCTGATCCCGTGTCCAGAGGGAGCAGAGTAGCCGTCATGTACACACTGGGAGTGTGTATGTCTAGTGTGGCCTGAGGGACTCACCATCCCAGAGCAGTTAGGTGGCTGCCTAGGGCAAGAGACTGCTGGCGGTAGGACAGACATTAGGACGTACCGTACCATGCCGTGCCTGGGACCGTGAGGAAACTGTTTCCTAGGGCAGAGGTTCCATTCCTATGATGTAAATGGGGAATTCCCAGGGCCTCACGCATGCCCAAGGCGAGAGGCGTGCCCGGAAGGGACCAGGGCAGCTCCTACACTGGGGGCCCAGGCCGTTCTCTAAAGTCACTGTGGATAACCCTGGAGGAGAGCTCTCAGACCAGTCTGCAAAGAGTGGGAGAGAGGTTTTCTTCCCTCTCACCCCCACACCTTTTTGTTGTTGTCGTTCGCTCCTGTCCTTCAAGGAAAGCTCTGACATTACACTAAGTGGATACAGGCTTAATGAATAGATGCCTCAGAGTGATAACACCCTCAAATATCAAAATGCCCAAGTTTCAACAAAAGATTACAAAACATACCGGGGGAGGGGGGGAAGGAAGCCGGGGGCAATGGCCCAGGCAAAACAGAAAACTAAAGCTATCAATGGGAAGAGCCAGCCCTGGGACATAACAGACAAAGCCGTTTTAAAAAGTGGTTCTAGATATGTTCAGAGAGCTAATAGAAACAAGGACAAAAAACTAAAGGAAATCAGAGAAGAAACAATAGAGGAACAAAAACAATAGCAATAGAGAGGTGGAAATTATAAAAAGGAACCAAACAGCTGAAAATCACAGAAACAGAAATTTAAAATTCCTTAGAGGGGCTCAAAAGCAGATTGAAGCTGGCACTAGAAGGACCAGAGACCTTGAAGATAAGACAGTTGAAATCATCCAGTCTGAGGAACAGAAGGAAGAACGAACAAAAGTGATCAGAGCCCGAGGAAACTGCGGGGCACCATCAGGGGGTCCAATATATGCATCACGGGAGTCCCAGAGTGAGAAGAAAGAGAATACTCAGAGGAATAATGGCTGAAAACTTCCCAAATTTAACAAGAAATGTGAATATACACATTCCAGATGCTCAACAAACTCCAAACAGGATAAAGCCAAATAGACCCACACCGCAGCATCTTATAAGAAACTGCCAGATGTCAAAGATGGAGAATTAGGAAAGCCACAGGGAGAAGCAACATGTTACATACACAGGGACCTGGGAACTGCAGAGGCAGTGGGATGACATAATTAAAGTGCTGAGAGAAAAAACTGCCAAATGACATCCAGCAAACTGTCTTTCAAAAATGAAGGACAGATGAAGACATTCCCAGAGAAACAAAGCTGAGTGAGTTCATCACCACTAGGACCAGCCCTGCAAGAGGTGCTAAAGAGAGTTCTGCATGTGAAAGGAGAGCCACATGGAGAAATAAAGCTCTCTGGTAAGGGCAACGACAGCAGTGGATAGAAATGCCAGTACTATTGTATTTCTATTTTGTAACTCTACTTTTTACTTCCTCCAGGATCTAAAAGGCAAATGCAAAAAGTGTAATAAATCAGTGGTTTAGGACTCGTAATGTATAAGTATGTAATTTGTGACGAGAACCACATAAAGGTGGGGATGGAGGGGTATAGTAACATAGTCAGTGTGTGCTGTTGACTTACATTGGTATCAAAGCAAACAAGAGTGTTACAGATCTGATGTTAAATTTAAGCCCCCTGGTAACTATAAAAGAAATATCAGAGAATATGCAAGTTCTTAGAGACAGAAATTAGAGTACATTTTTCCAGGGGTGGGGGGATGGGGAATGGGTGTAGAGTTTTTATTTGGGGAGGTGGGAAAGTTTTAGCAATGGAAGATAGTGAGGGCATCACAGCATAGTGAATGCGCTCAAGCCCCCTGAACGGGGAGGGTTGAGATGGGAAAGGTTATGTTGTGTATATGGTCCCACAATTTAAAAAAAAAAGAATAATAAAGACAATGCACGATCCTGGGTGGAATCTAACAAGGGAGAAGAGAAGTCTCAAAAGGACAAGTGTTCAGAAAATGGATTGATAAGTAGATAGACAGATGGATCAATTGATAGATCGGTAAAATGATATAGCTGATAAAATGTGGCAAAATGTTAACGGAGGGATACGGGTATCTGGGGGGGGCGGGAGTAGGGGTATGTTGGCATTCTCTATATGGAGTTTGTATTATTTTTGTAACTATCCTATAAGTTTGAAAGTATTTCAGAATAAAAATTTAAAATTTAAAAAATTAATACAACACCCCACATTAACAGTAAATGAGGTTTAAAAAAAACATAAAAAGGGGGCCATTTGATAAAACATAATAATACCTAATCATGGTTTTTTTTTAAACTTAAACCAAGAATTGAAGGAATTTCCTTCATCTGATCAAGGGCATCTACCAAAAAACTAGAGAGAACATCGCTACAGTGACATTGATAGCATTCCGCCTGTGATTCAGAGGGGACAAAAGCAGTCACTGGCCTCCTCTGTTTAGCATTGTACTGTAGGTCCTGGCCAGTGCAGACAAAAAATAGGGGAGAAAAATAACTACGTAAAAGGGTAAAATACATAAAGATTATAAATGCAGAGGTTAAATTGTCATTTTTTGCTGATCATGATTATGTGCATTTTTTAAGTACAAAAGATTCTAAAGATAAACTATTTAGAGTTAATAAGTGAGTTTAGCAAAATCACTAGGCACAAGGTCAGTGTACATTTATATACTATACACGATATATAGATATAGTAGGAACAAATAACTACAAAATGAAAAAACTTAAATACATTTATGGTAGCATCAAGAAACACCAAATACATAAGGATAACTCTAATGAAAATGTATAGACTGCTACAGAGGCATGTGCAGAGAGAAATTCTTAGAGGTCTCAATACAGGTACATATTATGCTCAGGGATTGGAAAACTCAGTCTTGCGAAGATGTCTATTCTCCCCCAGTTGATACACAAATGCCGTGCAATCTCATTCAAAATGCGCCCCCCCCCCCTTTAGGAGGTACTGGGCTTTGAACCTGGGACCTCATACCTGGGAAGCAGGTGCTCAACCACTGAGCTACACCCACTCCCCTCAAAATCCCCTTTTTTGGTGGAAGTTGATAAGCTCAGGAAATGTACGTTGGGATGCAAAGTACCAAGAATAGCTAAGACAGTCTTTAAGAGAAATAACAAGGCTTGAGGACTTCACTACCAGACCTCAAGATTTGTTTTAAAGCTACAGTAATTAAAATAGAGTGCTGTTTACCTCGCACCCAGATCTTGGTCTCTAAATATTATTCTCCAATAAAGGGAACCAGGGCTCCCTGGAAGAAGTGCTAGGCAGGGAAAATACAGATGAGCCTGGGAATTTTCATGCTGCTAGAAAGCAATGAAATGCTTGGAAAAGAGTGGGGGCGTTTGAAAGCACATAAGTGTCAACCTTAAGGAGCTCCCACAGGCCAAAGCTACTCAGCTGGAGCAACAAAACAATAATGACCATGTTGAATTTCAGCCATACACTGAAATAAATATCCAAGAGTCCACACTGACATAAATAAATGAATGGTATTAATGGGGGAAAAGAAGCATCTCTTCCTCACAGAAGAATTCTAATTAATAAATGCATAAGGAATTAGGGAAACATAAAACCGCCATTAGGCAAACCCCACAGTCATATTTGTCACAAGCAGGGTCAGTGCTGAAATTAGTGGGCGAGAGCTTGAGAAGAAACTGGATCTCTACATAGTTTCAACATGTCTCCCCCAAGATATTTATAAATTGCAAAGGGGAAGTTGTAACTTTACAGCGGAGAAACCCTGTGGACACTACCTTAACCAGGTGATCAGGCTACTATTAATATATAAAAGTCATGAAATAGAGAAAGGAGAGACTAAGGAACTGTCGCAGATTAGAGAAGACTAAGGAGATACTACTAAATGTAAGGTTGAGTTCTAGATTGGATCCTAGAACGGGAAAAGGACATTAGTGGAAAAACTGGTGAAATTCAAATAAGGTCAGTAATTTAATAAGATTTTATTAATTTCCTGGTTTTGATCATTGCACTATGGTTATGTAAGATGTGAACACTGCGGAAGCTGGGAAAAGGATATATTATATGTGAACTCTATACTATTTTTGTGACTTTTCTGTAAAGTCTAAACTTATTTCAAGATAGAGGTTTTTAAATTAGCATAGTATTGGCAGAAGGAAAAGCAGATAGACCAGTGGGACAGAATAGAAACTCTAGAAACAGGCCCACACATTTAATTCACTGATTTACCACACAGTTGCCCCTGCAGTGCAGTAGAGGAAAAAGAGTCATTTCAATAAATGATGGTTAGTCAGATGATATCTGTGTGGGGATAGAAAGAACCCTGTTCCCTACTTCACATTATACAGAAAGATCAATATCAGAAGGAAAATGGAGCTGAATGGGAGAGGTAAAATAACATTGTTGTCACACTCTCACACAAGAGAATATCTTCATGATCTTGAGATTTCTTTAATTGGACACACACAAAAAAATACTAATCTTACTGGGAAGGGTTGATGAATTGGACTTCATTTAAATGAAAAACTTCTGTTCATCAAAACATACTATTGGGAAGTGGATATGGCTGAAGCGATTGAGCTCCCGCCTACCACATGGGCGGTCCAGGTTCAGTTCCCAGGGCCTCCTAAAGAAGACAAGCAAGACAGCGAGCTGACATGATGGGCTGGCGCAGTGAGCTGATGCAACAAGATTGCGCAACAAGAGACACACGGAGGAAAACAACGAGAGACACAACAAAGCAGGGAGCGGAGGTGGCTCAAGCAATTAGATGCCTCCCTCCCACATGGGAGGTCCCAGGTTCGGTTCTCGGTGCCTCCTAAAAAAAACACACCAGCATATAACAGAGACATAGCAAATGCAAACACCGAGGGGATGGGGAGAAATAAATAAATAAATCTTAAAAAATACATACTATCAAGCGATTGAAAAGACAAGCCACAAAGGAACAGAACGTAATTACAGTATATAGACTCAACAAAGGGCTGGTTTGTATCTAAAACATATAAAGAACTCCTACAAATCAATAAGAAAAAGATAAGATGACTAATTTTTAATGGGGAAAAGACTTGAACAGGCACTTCATAATTGAGGACATCCAAATGGGCAATAAGCATATAAAAAGGTTCTAAACATCATTTGGAAAATACAAATTAAACTATAATGAGGTCCCATTGCACATCCACCAGATTGGTTAAAATTTCTAAAAACCTGATCCTACCAAGCAGTGGCAGAGCCACGGAACAGCTGCAACTCTCGTGAGTCGCCTACTTACGGGATAGGAACTGTATAAGTCTTTGGACCAGCACCGCTTCCAGGTATATGTGCTGCAGTGTATGCGTCCACCTAAAGACAAGAATTTGTGTAGCAGTCTTATTCATAATAGCCCCAAACTGAAAATGATCTAAATGTTTATCGACAGTAGAAGGGATAAGTTATAGTGTATTCATAAAATGGAATATTATATGTCAATGAAAAAGATGGAACTATTGAAACATGGATAAATCTCACAAGACATTGTTGACCAAGAGAAGCCAGACAGGGAGGCAGATGTGGCTCAGACAACTGGGCTCCCGCCTACCACATGGGAGGTTGCTGGTTCGGATCCCGGTGTCTCCCAAAGAAGACAGCGAGCTGGTGTGACGGGCAGGCACAGCAAGCTGACACAAGAGACACAAGAAGGAAAAAAGAAAAACATAATGAGAGAGACAACAAAGCAGGGAGCAGAGGTTCCCAGTGCCTCCTAAAGAAGACAGTGAGCTGACGGAACAAGATGACGCGACAAGAGATGCACATAATGAGAGACACAACAAAAGCAGGGAGCGGAGGTGGCTCAAGCGATGAGGCACCTCCCTCCCACATCAGAGGTCCTTCGTTCAGTTCCCGGTGCCTCCTAAAGAAACAAGGATGACAAACACACACAGCAAGTGCAAACAATGAGGGGGTGGGGAGAAATAAATAAATAAAAAGAATCTTAAAAAAATAAAAAGCCAGACAGGAAAGTATAAACCGAATGATCCGCCTGCATGAAGTTTGGAAACAGGCATGGTTAATGCACAGGGATAGGCCTCAGAACAAGTGGGTGCCTTTGTGGAGAGGATGTGATACGTCAGAAGGGCTGGAAATGTTCCGTATTTTCATCTGGGTAAGAGTTATACAGGCATATTCTTTTTTTTTTTAATTATCCGACCTGTATACTTAAAGCTTTTGTACTTTATTGGATGCCTATTATACTTAAAATTTTTAAGTTAAGAAAAATGTGATATATTAAATATTATTGAAATGACATAAAAAAAGAATTGGTTTCTTCACTGAAATATTTGTTATACTGAGATTTTGTTGTAATGAGATTTTACTAGGAATAATATTTGTAACCTACGTTTGGATAACATTTCTTGGTTCACTGAGCACTTTCTTATTAAGTGGTAGGAGGTATGTCATTTGGTGTGTTCCAAGAGGAAGTCTTGGATTTTACACCATAAATCATATAAAGCAATATCAAAATTCAGTAGGTTTTCATTTTTTTCAAGTTGTTGTATTGGAACTCTCAATATTGCATTGCTCATTTCTGTCTTTTAGGCTAAGACATCAAGCACACAAAGAATTTTATGCCTACAAACAGGTGAGAAATTTACTTGAGTTTGGATTTGATCATGTTTTGCCCCAAAGAAATGAGAACTCAGATTCCATATTTTAAATGAGGACGGGATTTGTCATGTTCATTTTAGGTATCATTTGCCAGTTTGCAGTACAAACGAGATTAAAGTCACTCTAAGTATTTTCTTTATTATTTGAAACTATGGAAAGTTCAGATGATATACTTTAACAAGGAGCTTCAGCCAGCATTTAGAGCACTGCTGTGCCTTGTCATCTTTGAAGCTTCTGCTGTCTCAACGGCGCTCAGGGAGCCCATTACGTGACTTTTTGCCGCCGCCTCCATTAGAAGAGACGCCAGTTCAAAACGGACACACTCCCAGATCGCTGACTCAAGCTTCTGCTTGTGATTTGCCCTCAAAACCATTTTTGGTTTAGAAATGTAAGAGGACCATAATTTACAGGTTTTTCCCCAAAATTTCACTTGCTGGTTTTTTGCACTTGAAGAGGAAATCTAATCTTAATAAGTTTAGTTTATTCTCAGAAAATTTCTTCGTAAATTACTATTTAACTGATCCCTGTTTACTGCAGTCAGGCTAGGGACAGCACCTTCATGGATTCAAAGCTCAGTAGCATAACTGGGTGGGGCTAAGCTATTCACGATAGTGATGTATAATAATAAGTAAAATTTCCAAAACTTTTGGCTTTACTTTTTGATCTTTTATAAATTACTAATCAGTCAATCCCATCAGCCAGCGAGTCAATATTGCCTCAAAAAAACGAGGCAACTGGCCTCATTCATTTTCTCACCACATTGGCACTTGGTCCAGATGGGCGTGTGTTAATGTCATTTCTCAAAATTTAATCTACTATCAAAGAGATTTCAGAATTGCTTTTAAGGAGGATATTGCATCATTGCTAACGTTAAAAGAATGTTGTTAAAATATCTTTCTCTCTTAAACTGTAAAAGAGATTCTCTCCAATATTGAATATGAGAGAAAATGAGCTGCACACAGAAGAAAAATATGTGTTAGTATAATGAGAAATTTTTAAAGTGACAGATGTAAATGGGCAAAGAACAAAATTTTTTGTCTTACAGGTTATATTAAAGGAAAAGGTAAAAGAATTGAATTTACATGAGGTAAGTTGCCTATAATACTCTAATCTTTTCTTGGGCCGTTTTCAAATAAAAGTAGTGTGGTCTGGTATGCTTAAAAGTCTTTATTTTCAGATGTCAAAAAAATAGCCTGATTCTGATCAGCTTAATAGCATAGTTAAAGGTGAAGTCCCATAAAAATCAGTTGTGTGATGCCTTTAAGAAAATAACTCATGTTTTTAATAGAATGGTGCCAATGTACAATTTTATAGTAACAGGACACTGCTTGCTGCCCATGGTATATGAACCAGAAAAAAGATATGAATTCCTTTCTCTGCTCAAGATGACTGTGCACCATGTGTACCAGCTTCACCCTTGAAAATGTTCCCAGTATTCCCATCTTAGCCATGACGTGAACAAAGCAGTGATAACGTCATGGTGGTGGAAGAGGGACACAGAGAGAGGGGGATCCCTAGGATTGTCTTGCTTTTAGATTGTGTAGTTGGTTCACAGGTTTTTGTTATATCATTTGCAACTTAAGTAGAAAAAAACATGCTGTACATGTTAAGACACAAGTCAGTAGCATTGATTTTTCATTCTGTTCTTTGAGTTACCTCTGACTACAGATATTCAGGACTTTTATTTTTTATTTTAATTACCCTTTATTTTCCACCCTTTCTGAGTTTTTTTAATTTTTTTAAGGTTTATTTTTGTTTATTTATTTCCCCCACCCTTGTTTGCATGCTTTGTCTGCTCTCTGTGTCTGCTTGTTGTGTGCTCGTCTTCATTTTTTAGGAGGCACCAGACACCGAACCTGGGACCTTCCCTGTGGGAGGGAGGTGCCCAGTGGCTTGAGTCTGTTTTATATAGTCCGACCACGGCAAAGCTACACTGTCTGTCTCTTCAAAGAGAATTAATTTATGAAATTATTTGAACAATATTAAAATAATTTGTATTATTGTTAAACAGTTTGAAATCTGCTCTTTTGCTCTTTACACTTTCCATATATTTTTCATTGAAGGGTTGATGTATTACTGTTTATTAGCACCTTAGACCTAACCTTGGATTAAATTATGTAAACAAGCATTGATTGCTGTTTGATTTTCAACTTTTTCCAAAAACAGTTTTGTCACATGGCCAAAATTAGCATGCCACTTAGAGGAGAACCCATTTTTTGTTAGCTGTCTTTTTGATGACCATAAATGAAAAGATTAAATTCTGACACACATTTACAATGCTGAGTAACCAGGTTCTCCAGGAACAGAAGTCTTCCTTACTGGTTTGCACCCTTGTCCTGGACAAGTGCATTGTGTGGCATCACTGTGAGCACCCACCGGCTCCAGCTCTGTTGAGTCTGGCCAAGCTACTGTACCCCACCCCACCCCACCCGATGCTGTAGCAGAGAACCCCAGCCTGGCTCCAGAGCTCATCTCTAGAGGCCTTACTTTCCAAATAATTTAAAAGTTACTGCATGTCAGTCTCTACTAGACCATGGAGACACCAAAAAAAAAAAACCAAAATATCTCATTTTTGCTTTTAAGAAGTTGCAGTCTAGCAGGGAAGTCCCTCTGGAGGTGCAGAGAGGTGCTGAGGGACCTGGAGCGTCCACAAGGCTCCTGGGGGCTCCACCGGGGCTGCACGGCTCCTCCTTGGCGTTTGCTCCCCTAAGGGAGCTTCCTGCGACCCTGCAGACTCAACTGCCCCTCCACCCAGCACGCACACACACACGTGCACACGCATGCGCGCACACACACACACGCACACTACTTAGCCCGCTGTTCGGCTCTGCAGCTGTGACTGTATCATTTTTTGTTTAATCCTTTCTTCCAGTCTAGGAGTCAAGCAGCAACATAAATAAATGAAGCTAAGGGGGTGTTATTACATATTCAGAACATGAGAATATTTTGTGCTGCTATAAAGAAAAATACCTTTTCTTAAAACCTATAGTTTTCCCTGTCTTCTTTCCTCCATTTTTAAATAGAGGCACAGGTACAGAGAGCCCTCTCTCTACTCTGAGACAAACATCACAACTGTGCGAGTGGGGTAGTAAACAGCACCTGGTGGAGTCTTTGTGTCGAGAGACAGAAAGGTGCAGTGGCACCTGCGACACACTAGGCGTGCAGGCCCTGTGTCACCAAGCCAGTTGTTGCCATGGGGAAAGCCAGCTGTTGCAAGATCTTCTGGGTGTTTTATTTTCCAAGTGAAGCCTGAGAGTCTCTTATTTGTAGCCTCTGCATTAGCCTGTGATTTATTTGCCATTTGCATTTAGTCTCCGACTTGTTCACCACCGTATCCACAACCCTGGTTATGGTGAGTGGTTGCTTTCTCCATTGTATTTCTTTTGCACCTTTGTCAGAAATCTAGGGAAGCAGATGTGGCTCAAGCAACTGAGCTCCCACTTAACACATGGGAGGTCCCGGGTTTGGCTCCTGGTGCCTCCTGGAGAAGGCGAGCTGGCGCAACGAGCAGGCACGGCAAGCTGACACAACGAGATGATGCAACAAGAGACACAAAGAGGAAGGACAATGAGACACAACAAACCAGGGAGCTGAGGTGGCTCAAGTGATTGAGTACCCCTCTTTCACGTGGGAGGTCCCAGGTTTGGTTCCTGGTGCCCCCTAAAGAGAAGACGAGCAGACACAGCACACAACAAACAGACACAGAGAGCAGACAACGAGCACAAACAACGAAGGGGGCGGAATAAATAAATAAAAGTAATCCTGAAAAAGAAATCTCATGGCCGTATTTGTGTAGGTGTATTTCTGGATTCTCTAATTCTGTTGCAGAGAACAGAGAATCCATTCTCTATTGAGAATAGGGAGATATGCCTAGCCCTTCACTGCCTTGATTACTTTAACTTTATAGAAATCTTAAAATCAGGTAGTGTGATTCCTCCAACCTTACTCTTCTTTTCCAAAATCGTTTTAGCCATTCTAACTTCTTTACCCTTTCATGCAAATTTTAGGATCAGCTTGTCATTATCTACAAAAAAGTCCTGGGAGCAGAGGTGGCTCAAGCAGTTGAGTGCCTGCTTCCCACATGGGAGGTCCTGGGTTCAGTCCCCAGTGCCTCCTCAACAACAGCAAAAACAAAACCAGCAAAACAAATGAAAAAAACAACTCAGGGGAGCCGATGTGGCTCAGTGGTTGAGCACCAGCTTCCCACACACGAGGTCCCGGGTTCAATCCCTGGTGCCCACCCCACCCCCCCGCGCCCAAAGGAAAAGTCCTGCTGGGGCCTTGATAGAATTGACGTCTTTTTTTTTTTTAAGAAGGTACCAGGAATTGAACCTGGGGCGTCGTACATGGGAAGTAGGCGCTCAGCTGACATCTTTACCATGTTAAGTCTAACAATCTATGACAAACGCTGCCTCTCCACTTACTTATTTATTTGAAACTCTGTTATTTGGGTGCATACACATTTAGGATTGTGATGTCTCGGCAAGTTGACCCATTTATCCGTTTGTGATATGCCTCTCATGCCTGGTCATTTCCTCTGCTCTGAAGTCTGCTTTATCGGATATTAATAGAGGCACTCCAGCTTCCTTTTGATTAGCGTTTGTATGGTTTGTCTTTTTCCATCCTTTTACCTTCGGCCTACCTATATCATTTTATTTGAAGTAAGTTTCTTATAGACAGCATGTAGTTGTCTTTTTTTTAATCCACTCTGCCAATCTCAGTCTTTCAGCTGGGCGTGTTCAGATGGTTTGCATTTCATGAAATTACTGATATGTTTGGAATTAGTTGTATCGCTTTAGTATCTGTTTTCTGCTTGTTCCCTCTCTTTTTTTCTTTCATGTATTTCCCTTTTCTTGCCCTCTTTTGGGTTATTTGAACACTTTCTACTATTTCATTTTAATGTGTCTATTGTGATTTGGCCCTCTGGTACCTCAA
>JAQZBX010033988.1:0-25176 GCA_029593785.1 Cabassous unicinctus
TTTTTTTTTTCTTTTTAACAAACCACAAGCTAAGAATGACATGTATTTTTAAAGACTTGCTAAGGAAAGAAAGAAAGTATGGCACAGAGACTAATCATACCAACAAAGTCTATACTATTTTCTATCTGGCCTTTACAGAAAAAAAAATAGCTAATGCTTTGTCTAGAAATTTGTATTTATCTGTCCTTACCATATTAAATAGGTCAAATTTGGAATAGTGTTCCCAGCTTTATCAGACTCTTAAGAGATAGATCTGTTAACCAAAGTGCAGATAAAGCCATTTGGGAAGAAGAGAGTTCTTACTTACATTCAGGTCATTACTACTTGGTGTCAAGTCCACTTAAAGGCCCAAAAGATAGCTCTGAACTTACTGTGAGCATGCATTTGGAACAAAGGAAGTTGGATATTCTTCCATGAAGTTTCTTTCATATCACTAGGAGAGATCACCATCTGCAAGGGATGGTGTTTGGCTAGAATTCCCAACTAAACACTTTTTTCTTTTGGTCTGCCCCCATTACATGTCACAAACACAATTCACAGCAGTTACCAGGTAAGTGAGGATTTTTGTACGTACCAGGAGGAATACCTCTTCCTAGTGACCCAAATATCCTGTGTTCAGGGTATATCTCACAGATTGCAGGGAAGGTGAAGCAGTAGGGCACATATGCATGACATCAGTAACAGGCAGGAGTTCTGAGATTGGTTACTCAGACCACCAAACCACACGCAGCCATGGTGGATTCCCCAAAGGAAAGATTTGGAATGTTCATGTATCTTAATTCTCCATGTGTGGTGTTTTTCTCTCTGATTTTAAATGGTCAGAAAGACAAGGCCAGTGACAGTTTGCTCTTTGACAAGTTTGGCTTTGGGTTTGAGAACCTCCAGATAACAGGGGATGGGAGAGGTGACATAATATTGCAGTAATTTGTGACAGGAGCTCTCTTTTCTGGCAATGATTCCCTCTCTCCTTTGGAAGACATTGCCATGGCGAATAAGTAGGGCTTATATGTTTAAGTTCTTATCTCTAAGCCCAAAGAGCCCACAGAGGAAGTCTGCCCTCAGATGCCAAAGGAAGAGAAGGTGGGAGTGGAGGCTCTGCCCACTGCCCCAGGCAACCTCAGCCACTTGGGGAATTGCAAGGAGACCCCATAGTCCACCTCTCATCTCAGAACCATGTGATCTTTGGGTCCAAGGACATCATAGTTCCTATCTCAGAGAGAATTTCTTCCCAGGTGATGATACCTTCAGATGGTCTGTCTCCAAGCCAATGATCTCCTAGTCTCCACCTGGGCTTATGGCTGAGGTTTCCCATGATAGTGGAGCTGATCTGAGCCCTGATTTGGTTCAAACTGCTGAGTTGAGATGAAAATCCACTGACAGTGAGTGTGTGCTGCATGAAGTTGCAAAAGCAGGCCAGGCAGGACCTTGGTACCCAGGGCTCCTGCAAGCCCAACCTTCCAGGCAGATGTTGGTTATTTGCCTTGGGTGGTTCCCAGTTGGACTTTGAGGGATTAGGATGGAACCTGGCAAGGGATAGGGACTGTGTTCATCCAAGGGTGGCCAGTAGCAGAAATGCCACAGCCACATGGGTCGGATGGGTGGACCCAATAGAAGGGGAGGTGAGAGGAAAGCCAGGTCAGGGCTCCCTAGGTGTCTGGATCCACCTCACTATAGGAGACATGTTCTTGTGTGGGGGTGGAAAACAAGGTCTTGGGCTTCTTCCCTGGTGTGCTGGTTCAAGCATGCTGGGAAGGTGGGGCCCTGGCCTGGCTTGGTGGCAGAAGGCTTCCAAGGAAATGCTAGCAGGGCTGGGCAGCTGCCCACTGGGCAAGATGGCAGAGGAGCTGGTGATTTCACTTGAGAGGTTGGGCAGGGACAGTTATGGGCTGGTGATGGTGTTGTGCATGGTATTTTGATGAGATTCAGGGACTGAGCAAGGATGGGCAAGGTCGGGTAGTGTCAAGGTTCTGAGGGCAGAACCCCCTGAGGATACCTAACATGGTGGGTGTTGGAAGGCAAGGGGAGGCATGCCTCCTTGGAACTCACATGGTGAGTGGGGGTCAGGGGCTGGGCTTCTGGTCCATCTGACAGAGAGCTGAGTACTGCTGGGCCTGCTAACCTTGTGCCTTGTGGCCACAGCCCTCTCTCTTGGGGTGTTGGTGCTAAGCAGACTTAGAGGTCCACTGCAGCAGCTGGGATGCCTGGCAGAAATTTCTGTTGTCTAAGAAAAAAATAACTAATTTATTATAAACAGGGATATTCATTTTTTATAGCCACATTTCTTAGCACACCACTGTCACCTGATGAACTATGAGTCACAGTGGAGAATGGATAATTTTAGATTCTGTCCCAGTGTGAAACCACATTGACTCAGATGTGCTATTTGGGGTCCTTATTCTGTCACTTTTTCTGGGACCCACCTTTGGCAGTGTGCCACAGAATCTGCCCAGCTTGAGAGGCCATAGCAGGGTCAATACACATCCTAGTTGCAGATATGTGGTGGGGTAGACACCACCACTGCAGAGGAGTCAGGGCATAGGTTCTGCCTGACACTCTGATTTGGTTTCTTCTGGTTTTCATGTGACCCTCTCCCTCTCTCCCACCCACTGTCAGTCTGCCACGTGGTATCTCTGGAGTCAGCAAAGCTTTCCCTTCACACGACTATGTCCTTTCTTTTCTCTTCCTGCCCCCCTGATTTCTGAGTTCTGATGCCTTTATGTTTCTCCCTCCAGAAATGTTTTTATTGTGGTAAAATATACAAAACATAAAAATATTTTAACCATTTATAAGTTTACAATTTTGTGATATTAAATACATTGACAATTTTGTGTAACATTTACCACTATCTATTTCCAGAAACTCATCATCCCAAACAGAACTCTTAAACATTAAGCAATTACCCTCCATTCTCCGCACTTCCCACCCACTGGTTACAACCCATCTGCCTGCAGTCTTTATGAATTTACGTATTATAAGTATTTCATGTAAGAAAAATCATGCAATATTTGTCTTTCTATATCTGGCTTATTTCACTCAGCATGGTGTCTTCAAGTTTCATCCATGCTGAAGCATAACTATTTTTTTTAAAAGCAACTTTAGGGATTGTGGAAAGATGACATCCTACTAGAAGGCAAGTCTCAAATTTCTCACAAAAACAATGGAGATAGAGCCAAAAGCACAACTCCCAAGAGGGTGAGGGACAGAGAGATGAAACTTATGAAACAAAAAACATGAGTTACCATCCCCCACAGTGGCTGAGAAAAGTTTGCCTCCCCCACCTCCAGGATATTAACCTGGGGTAAAATCCCTGGCTCACAGCAGCTGACTGTGCTCTCTGTTTCAAGGGGAAAAGTAGAAAGAATTGTCAGGCTTTCCTTCAGTGAATTTGGCTGGTAGAGCTCACTTTGAATCTCCACTCTGGAGATTCAACACAGGAACACCGGAAAGCTGATACTGAAATCCCTCTGTGGAAAGGTGTGCTGATGAATGTCATCTGCTAACTGGTTTGCTAATTGCATTGGGAATAAAAATGGTTTTGGTTATTTCTGTGTCCTAACGCCTGGGAGAAAATCTGTGCCCCATTAGTGAGTCCCTAGAAATATTTTGATAACAAGCTGAACAATAAAGATTAAGTATAAGTTGAACCAAATATCAAAGAAGAGCTTTGGGGAAAAAAAATCAATAGACTAAAGAGAAAAATTGGCCACCAGAGTATATTCACCAACATATTCAGATATCTAAATATCAGCAAAAAATTACAATCCATACTAAGAAACAGGAAGATTTGACACAACCAAAGGAACAAACCAAATATCTTGAAGAGATACCAATTAAAGACAATTAATCAATGATAATCACATAATGCTCCTGAATCAATTTAGAGAATTGAAAGAAAATATGACTAAAGAGGTAAATGATATTAGAGAAAACACTGGGTGATCATGCAGAGCAATTTGAAAGCCTGCAAAAAAAAAAAAAAAAAAAGCAACACACCTCATGAGAATGAAAGACATAATGGATAAGATTAAAAATACATTAGAATCACATCAGAGCAGATTTGAATTGCTCAAAGACAGAATTGGTGATTCTGAAGACAGCATCTAAACTGAAAAAGACAGGAGAACAGAAAGAGAAGAAGCGTGGAAAAAATGGAACAGAGTCTCAGGGAATTGAATGACAATGCATAATGCACATTAATATTATCATTGCCCCAGAAAGAGAAAAGAATGGAAAAAAGGCAGAAAGAATATTTAAGGAAATAATGAACAAAACTTCCCAACCCATATGAAAGACATAAATATCAATATTCAAGAAGGACAATGCACAAAAAACAGAATAAAATTAAATAGACCTACCCTGAGACACCTACTATTCAGAATGATAAATATCAGAGACGGGAGATTCTGAAATCAGCAAGAGAAAAGCAAAGCATCACATAAAAGGGAAACTCAGTAGGATTAAATGCCAACCTCTCATCAGAAACCATGGAGTTGAGAAGAAAATGGTAAGATGTATTTAAGTTACTGAAAGAGAAAAACTGCCAGCCATGAATTCTGTATACTGGAAAACACTCCTTAAATAATGAGGAAGAGTTCAAAATCTTCAAACAAAAAATAAAAATAAAAAATAAAAGAATAAAGCCCTGATAGAATATGTTACCAAAAGACCAGAATTACAAGACACTAAAGGGAGTGCTGCAGCCTGAAAGGAAAAAAATAAGGGCAAGAGTTGAAGAAGCATGTAGAAATGAAGATTATTAGGAAGGGTAAATTGAAATGTAAAAAGCCAATAGAACATTATGATAACAGAGAGCCAAAGGACAAAATGGATGAAGTAATGCCATTACAGTAATAACATTAAATATTAATGGGTTGAACTCCCCAATCAAAAGACATAGACTGATAGAATGGGTAAAAATATATAAGCCATCTATATGTTGTCTCCAAGATGTAAGGACAATCCGTAAGTTGGGTCAAAAGGCAACACCCACATTTAAAAATATTTAAATTATACAAAACACTTTCTCTGATCATAACAGAATGAAGCTGGAACTCAATAATGAACAGAAAAAGGTAAATTCATAAATATATGGAGATTAAACAATACACACTTAAATAATCAGTAGGCCAAAGAATAAATTGCAAGAGAATTCAGGAAATATCTTGAGATGAATGAAAATAACACAATATATCAAAACCTATGGGACTCTGCAAAGGCATTGCTTAGAGGAATATTTATAGCCCTCAATGTTTACATTTAAAAAAGAAGAAAGAGCTAAAATTGAAGATCTAACTGCACACCTGGAGGAACTAGAAAAATAACAGCAAACTAACCACAAACCAAGCTGAAGGAAAAAAATAGTAAAGATCAGAGCAGAAATACATGAAATCAGGAACTAAAAAACAAGCTTTTCCAAAAAATTGTACAGGAAAGAATGCTACCAAACTCATTCTATTAAGCCAACATCATCCTAATGCCAAAGCCAGATAAAGTTAATATGAAAAAAGAAAATTGCAGACCAATATCCCTAATTAATATGATGTAAAAATCCTCAACAAAATACTTGCAAACTGAATCCAAAAGCACCATAAAAGAATTATACACCATGATCAAGAGGGTTTTATGCAGGTATGCAGGGTGGTTCAACAGAGGAAAATCAATTAGTGAAATACACCCAAAAAAGTCAGGTTTGAAGAGACTTTTTGCATGTGTGAGATATAAATATATATAAATGTGTTCAAATATTCACAGGGCATTGTCACAGTGGGTGGAGATACACACAATAACCAAAAGAGTATTGAATTCCCATCCTGAGGAGCTCTGTTACATTCTCTTTGAAAGCCTCCCATGACCTTCTGGTATTGCATTTGTTCAGGAATTTTTATAAAATAAAGTCAGTTATTGGAGATGATTTTAGGATTCAGATGTTTGTTCTGCTGATCTTGAAACCTCAATCTCATCCTGTCAGCTTCCTCACTGGTAGAATATAGGTGGTAAGGACTGAGCATTTTAGGAATTGTAAGGTGTAAAGCATTAATGTTTGGTAGTGCTTTCTCAGACAACTCACAAATTAGAATATTTGCATTTTTGAGTTGGTAATCACAAAGCTTTTATTTGTTGGAAGCCTAGTCAGTTTTTCAACTCTAGCCAGTCAACACAGCCCCTTAAAGTTTACTGCTGGCTGGGGAAGGGCTGGGCCTGGATAAGGACATGCATTTGATGGTAGGTAAGGTAGGGGGCTTCACAGCATTGGATTTTCTGGTCACCATAAAATGGTTTCTTGTCAGTCCCATGTATCCTTAGGGAATGTTATCTTTGCGAGCTGCCTTTCTGATCATGGACTTGGAATCAAGTAAATCCTAGCAGAAAAGGAAAGTTATTAGCATACTTCAAGATTTTATGATGCTGAAATATTAAAATTATCATCCAAGAACTTGGAAAAGGGAGTGTTTACAAATCACCCCATTATATACATGACCCATGGAGACAGTGTGTATATGGGGTGGTGTGAGGTCTTAGGCTTTCTATCTCTTATCAGCCATGAGACTTTTGGAAAGTTGCTTGTTCACTTCAGTCCTCAAGCAGGTCTCCACACTTGTGAATTGGGGATAATGATAGTACTACCTGTGTCTTACAGTGCTCCTGAGAAATAAATGAGCTTCTCTGCACAAATGTTAGCATACTGTCTCACATACCAAACTATCTAAACCTGTTTAGTAGTATAGAAAATCTCTAGAATGTTGCAAGTTGAGGAAATGAGGAAAGATAGAAAGGAGACTCTTCACTGTATAACTTCACCTACCTTTTGAAATTTACACAAAATGCGGGTATCTTTCATTTAAAAGTAACAAAATATTGGCAGCTTATTAGTTCAATCTTAATACAGATTAGCCTTAAAGCTAATATACTGACCATAATCTTAAATTAATCTTTTATTCATTGTCATTTCTTTTTAATTTGGGTGTCCTTGGGAATAGGAGGGAGGAATGATTTAGATAATACCTCTTGAGCAAACATGGATCTGATACTTCCTCTTTCAATAAAATTTCCTGTAAATACCAGGCATTCTGCAAAATCATAGAGGCAGAATCTAGAATACGGGTTGCCAAGGTTGGGCATAGGGAATATGAATATGGGTTGAGGTGGGCATAGGGAATATGAAGTTAAGTCTTATAATATAAAGAGTTTCTATTTAGGATGACGGAAAAGTTTTGGTACTAGATGGTGGTGATGGTAGCATGACATAGTGAATGTAATAAACTGTATTGTTATATATTTGAATGTGGTTAAAAGGTGGTGGTTTTAGGTTGTATATATGGTAACCAAACATAAAACAAACAGAAAAAAAAACAGTATTCTGCTGATGTAGCCAGTGGCAGGTATTTACATTTTTGTAGAAGCTAATGGTAAAGTTTCTTGCATTTGGAAGGATTATCCCCATTTTATTTAATAGTTGATATTATTGTGACACGATGTGTCCTGATATTTTTGTTTGGAAAATGAGATCATTTCATTCCCAGGGCTTGGGATATGTGTGCAAGTGGAGTGAAAAGAAGGGTGAAATGAGAATGGATTCATGAATAGGTGGGACTTCAGCAGGCAGAAGGAAGAAGAATAGGCTGGGAGAAGTGGAAAGTAAGAGAACAGTGCACCCCTGGCCTGAAGAATGGCTGCAGCATTGCCCGTGGTGGCAGGTGCCAATATAACCCTTAAAAGACTCAGTTCACCTGGTGTGGAGATGATGATGGGCAACGGCCATCCCAGGGAATGGAGAGAGTCTGCAGATGCAAGCAGGATACTCCCATCCATCTTATACATGAGATATAAACCCCCTCTCACTTAGAGGTAAAGTGGACATCACCATCTCAGCCTCCTCAGGATTGGGGGAAGAGCTATGGACTAGAGTGGACTTACTGGTATTCTGTTATAGACATATTGTGATTCACACAATGGAAGTAATTACAGCATTAATGTGGAGCCAGTGGCCACCGGATGCTTTCAGGGCAGGGAGAGGGAAAAGCGGTTGTAATACAGGGGCTTTTTTGGGACTTGGGAATTGTCCTGAGTGACATTGCAATGACAGATACAGGCCATTTTATATAATCATATAGCATGCAGAACTGTGTGTGAGAGAGTGTGGTCTACAATGTGAACTATGGTCCCTGTTTAGTGGCAAAGCCCCAAGGTGTGTATATTTATTGCAGGTGATGTGTCACATTAATGAAGGATGTTTGTGTCGGAGGTTGTGGGAGGAGTGGGAGGTGGGGCATATGGGAATCCCTACAATCTTTGTGTAAAATTTATGTAATCTAAACCTCTTAAAAAAAAAAAAGCCTCAGTTCATAGACTTTGACATATGCATAAGGTCATGTGTCTGTCATTGAAGTATCATACAGGACAATTCTAAAGCCCCCAAAATGCTCTGTAAAACCATACCACTATACAGGATAAAATGTAAACCATAATGTAAACTATAGACATTCATTAGTAGCAAAGCTGAAGTATTAGTCCATCCATTGTAACAAATGTACCTCACTAATGTAAGTGATAATAATAGGGGAAAATGTGTAAATAGAGGAGGTTATGAGGGAATCCCTTATACTTTTTGGCAGTTTTTTTGAACCGCATATAATTTTGTTTCACACACATTTTTTTTCAGGACATATGGGGCCTTGAACCCGGGGCCTCGTACATGCAAAACAGATGCTCAACCACTGAGCTACACCAATTCCCTGGAATCCCCCATTTATTTTTATTTTTTTAACAAATTAATTTTATTGGTACATATTAATAGAGCATAAATCCATCCAAAATGTACAATCAATGGTATTCGATACAATCATATAGTTGTGCATTCATCAATAATGCTTAGAACATCTTCATTATTCCAACAATTGCAATACCAACCAACCACCAAACAAACAAAACTCATTACCTCTCAATCTCTCTATGCTTCCCCTGTCATACATAGCTACTATTTTGTTTCATTCTCTCTAATTTATTTGTGTTTATATTTTGTAAAAAAGTCTTATATATGCAATATCAACTGTATTATTATTTTTTATGAGGTTTCATTATGTTATGCAGTCCCAAGTTACATTTTTAGCTTTCTTTTTAGTAATATAAATGTCCTTAAGCTTTCTCTTTCAACCACTGTCATACCCACATAATAGCTCCACTAATCACAAACAGCATGATGTGCTCTCAACATTTCATTTCACTTACAAAGTTTTACAAACAACCTTTTAACCAGTTCTGCATGTATTAACTATTAGCTTTCCATTCTCTACCCTCATTCTATTATCTTGTGACCTATATTCTAATTATTAATTCCATGAGTTTATATAATATATTTAGTTTATAATAGCACAATTATACAGAATTTGTCCTTTTGTGTCTGGTTTGCTTCACTCAACATAATAACTTTAAGGTTCACCCATGTTGTGATATGCTTCATGACTTCATTTCTTCTTATCACTGCATAATAGTCCATCATGTGTATATGCCACAGTTTGTTTATCCATTCATTAGTTCATGGACACCTGGGTTATTTCCAGCTTTGGCTATTGTAAATAATGCTGCCAAGAGCATTGATGTACAGATATGCCTATTCATGTCACTGCTCTCAGATCTTCTGGGATACCTAGCAATGGTATTGCTGGTTTACATGTCCAGTCTATATTCAACTTCCTTAGGACTGCTAAACTGTCCTCCACAGTGGCTGTACCATTCTACATTTCCACCAACAGTGAATAAGCATTCCTATCTCTCCACATCCTCTCCAACATTTGCAGTTTTAAGACTTTTTACTAGTGTCCATTCTAATAGGTGTGAAATGATATCTCATTGTAGTTTTGATTTGCATTTCCCTATTTGCTAGTGATATTGAACATTTTATCATGTGTTTCCTCATCATTTGTTTTTCTTCCTTGGACAAACATCTTTTCATATCTTTTGCCCATTTTTTAATCAGGTAGTTTGTCTTTTTATTGTTGAGTTGTATGATTTCCTTATATATCATGGGTGTTAAACCATTATCAGATATATGATTGCCAAATATTTTCTCCCATTGATTCATCTGCCTGTTCACCCTATTGACAATCACAAGTGAAGTGATTGAAACAGTCCCTTATACTTTTTATGTAATTTTTCTCTATTCTAAAACTTCTTTAAAAATAAATATTATTACAAAAACCAGAAATATAATTTAGAAAGCAAAGAAGTAAAAAGAAGAAGAAGAGAAAAAAAAAACAAGATCTGGGTGCTAGGGAGCTCATTGCTTTTGGAAAGTCAATGTTTACAGTTCTTCTCAGTGGACAGAGCTAAGGAATATATGAATATTTATACTGTGTATGTATATATCTATATATACATATATAAGTATGTACATGGAGACAATTACATTTGTATATATTTACATATATATTGAAAACTACAAATCCACCCCAAGACCAGCTATGTATTTTACAGGACGCAGGACAAAATGAAAAGTGAAACTCTTGTTTTAAAAGCTGGAAATAAACTGTGCCATGAATGATACTAAAATATACATCTTTTTTCTTTCTCCCACAATATTTTCTCTTTTCATGGTATTTTTTGCCTACTAATTAAAAAAAACTTTTTAAAGATTTATTTATTTATTTGTTCCCCACCCTTGCTGCTTGTGGTCACTGTGTCCATTTCCTGTGCATTTTTCTATGTCTGCTTGTCTCCCTTTGTTGTTTCATGTTGATGCACCAGCTCACTGTGCCGTGTGGGCCCTCAGCTCACACTGCTTTGTGGTCTGTCAGCTCACTGTTTCACATGGGCCTACTTGCTTTCACCAGGAGGCCCTGGGAATTGAATCTGGGGTGTCCCATATGGTAAATAGGAGCCCAACCACTTGAGCCACAACCACTTCCCAAAAAAATAATTTTGGGCTTACCAGGGATGGAATCCAGGACCTTGTATATGGGAAGCATGTGCTGAACAATCTGAGCTAGAACTGCTCCCTGCTTACTATTTAATACCATCTTACATTAAAAAAAAATTAAAATTTAAATTATTTGCATGAATTTTACTGTTCATTATATTGTGCAGTGTCACTTTTAAATATAAGTATTAGTATT
This sequence comes from Cabassous unicinctus, assembly GCA_029593785.1. Lineage (NCBI taxonomy): Eukaryota > Metazoa > Chordata > Mammalia > Cingulata > Chlamyphoridae > Cabassous > Cabassous unicinctus. The sequence continues at coordinate 11,109 of JAQZBX010033988.1, forward strand.
TAACTCATATGTGGAATCAATAAATTACACAATTCCTATTTTTTAGCTCTTATTTATTGTACATGTGTTTTGTTCTTACCAGAATAGGGGAAGCCTTGTACAAAACTAACACAACTGTTTTTATTTTGCTTTTTGAAATGTGCACATTTAACCAACACTATCTTTTGCTTAGTGGTGAATAAGGAAAGACTGAAGGAAAGGAACTATTAGTTGCCCTATCTTTCCCTTTCCCTCCATCATCATTTTCACTGTAAGTGGTTGACTAATAGAGTAAGAAAGGATATGATAGGGGTTGGTGGTTGGATTGGGTTTTTTAAAAGGTCATTATCTTCCTTCTATCTCTGCTTCACTGTCCTCTTGGACTTAACTTATAGAACACAAGTTCAAAGATAAAATGGTTAAGAATTTCAGCATGATGAGAGTAGAGAATTAAAAAAAGCACAGAGTCCTTCTAAGCATAGGTCTCCATGCATCTGCACAGATCATGGGCCCAGGAAGCTGGCCTTGGCTCTAGCTTCTGGCAACCCCCAAAAAATCCAATTAAAAGCTGCCATCAACAAAAACAGAACATTAAACCATGTATGAGCCCCTTTGGAGTCTGGGGCCCTGTGGGAATGCATAGGTCACATGCCCCTGAAGCCAGCTTGTTTATGACTAGTCCCCTTTAATCTGGCTGGCCTCTGTGACTGCTTCAACCAATAGATTATGGCAGAAGTGATACTGTGCCAGTTTCTGAGTCCAGGCCTTGAGAGAATGGCAGCTTCCATGTCCTGTGTTTTGCAACACCCTCTCAGGAGCCCTTTGGAAACTTCCTTCTTAAGTTGCCATATAAGGATTCCAACTAACCTGACACTGCCAAACTGGAGAGGTCATATATAGGCAGTCCAGGTGACAGTCCCAGCTAGGTCCAGCCTTCCACCCATGCTTAACAAGTCATAAGAAATAAAACCATCTTGGACTTTTCGGGCCAGCCCATTGGCCAGCTGGATACCACTCAGTGGTACTCATTTCAGTGTATACCAGAGAGCAAAAGAACAACCTAGCCAACTTATGCCCAAATTCTTGATCCACAAAATCATGAAATATAATAAAATCATTGTTGTTTTAAACAAAATAAAACAAAAAGCTGCCATTGATGATGCCATGGGTTTAGTAAGAAAAGCCTGATATCATAGACGTGCAAGTAGTGATCCATGACAAAATACTATCTATTTGTTTGGTAAATGTGATAAATTTGGGCAGGGTATTTACCAATACATAGTTAGGTAAAGTCTCCAAATAAGAAGTTTCTAAATTTGTCTGAGGTGATTTATTATGGCAAACCAATTTGAATTCTCAATGACCAGGTCTCCTCTTTCTTAGTGAAGAACTTATGTTTCATGTTCTAATTCCAAAACCTTTACTCTGACCTCTTTAGGTTTCCATCACACAATACCCAGTGTTCAGACATTTTAAAGTTGAGAAACAGTGTGTGGATGTAAGTTATGATGTTGCATATTTATTTTATTTCTTCCACTTCCTGACAAAGAGTTTCTTTCCACAAGAATGTAATCAGATTTGTGTAGGTTATGAGTCTCAATTACTGCTTCATAAATATTTCTGTTGTTCTTTTCACCTCTTTCTCATCCTGAGAATCCCTCTTAGTTTTTCACATTGGATGAAATGGTACCTCTTCCTGACTGTCCAGGAAAATTGGTCTCTACCTCTGTGCTCTTCTCTGCTCCTCTCTCTGTGGGGAACCTAGTGGTTTATAAAGTAATAATGGATTTCAAAGTCTGTTTTCTTCATGAGAATTTCAAATTTCCTCAGGGTAGGAATAGGGTCTTTTTTCCTTTCGGTGTTCCTGATGCTTATCACAGTGTCAAACACATGGTCAGTTTAAAAAAGGGAGCACCTAAGAGTACATAATTCCTTTGGACCATTTCTTATCATATTTTAGTCCTAACGTTTTTCTCAGTTGAGATGGCATGTGTGTTTAGCTGTTGAAAATAAAATATAAAGAGTGATCCCATATAGTTATAATATGGTTTTGTTACCAGTAACTAGGAGTTGTCTGAAAAGACAGTTATAGTCAGAGAGGATAAGATAAGATTGTCTCTTCAAAAGTTGAAAAGCCATTTCAAAGGCCTCTTGCTATCCACTCTGTAAGTCAATTCAATTAATTTAAGCACTTGAAAGTTAAAAGGTTTAAAGTCATTTTTGACTCTCCACCAAATTTTTTTAAAATTATCATCATCATTATTATTTTACATTAATGGTACACATAAAATTGGTAAAATACATTTAAAGTACCTGCATGATGGAAATTAGCATGGAACTTTTATTTTTAATGGCTTCCACCTGGACTCTAGATGTCCATTTTTCTGAAGTTGAAATGGACCTGGAATTGTTCCCTGTAGAAGTTAAGGCACTGCCTCCAGCTGCTTTCCTGGTCATCTCCACATGGAGCCAATGAACTTCTGTTCATGCACATTTTCGTTCTTCCTACAAACCTTGCCTGAACTCAACTCATGGTCAACAGGTGTGAACTGCCCATAGTTTGCAATATGATATTTGCACTTTGCATAGTTGTCAAAGGAAAACCCCAAATGCTCTCCTCACCAATACTTATCAAAGTCAAGAAACAATATTTATAGAAATTGGTCTGAAGCAAGGCAGCTTTGCACATCACATGTTAATCCTTCAATAATTAATAGCGTTTTCCGTCTCACTATCATCATCTGCTTCTTCCTCTTTAATGTTAAATTGTTGTTGATATATTATGATAAAAGTAATGTAGTAAGTTTGTTCTCTAGTTCTGTTCTAAAACTCCTTCTTAGTCTAGACAGAAAAGTAGATTGCTGCCCACATGCACCACATTATTGTGGTCATTTGTAGAGCCAAATTTATGAAATAGGTAAACAGTATAATTTGGAGATTGAGAGCTTGGGGTTTGGAGATAGATATTCCTGATTTGAATCCTGCTCTAGTCTAGGCTCTTCCTCTTGCTCTCTGTGTGACCACTGGCACTTCCTCTGACCGCTTTAAATCTCAGCTTTCTCTCCCATTTGTAAAATACGGTAAGATGACTTCTGATAGGGTTATAGAGACCACTAAAGGAATAATTCATGTACTTAGCACAGTGCCTGACCTCATAATTGCTCAATATATAATTAATTACAACTTGATGTAGTGCCACCAATCTGCCTGGGAAAACAAAAGCAACCATAGGCTTGCCCAGATTCAAAAGGTGGAGAAATTGACTGCATATCTTGATTGAGAATTGGTAGAATGACATGGAAAATAACATGCGTGGAGATGCTGTTGTATCCAACTCTAGAAAATACCATCTGTCACAGTTCACCTTCTAGCAATGCACAAAACACACTCATCCCTTCCCCACTATCTGCTCTCCATCATTATGGCATCAACTTGAGTGTCAGGATCTCAACTGCTAAATTCAGAACAGGTATGGATTAGGTTACTTGGGTTCAGTTCCTTTGTACAGTTCCTCAATGATGGTTCATCATCAAAGTGATATTTTCTTCCTAAAGAATGTGGTGTCCTGGGGCTGGCTTCTGGTGATTTTGGTTACTCTGTCACATAGCAAAGCACATGGTAGCATTGCCTGGTCTATCCCTTCTCTTCCAGGTTCCATCAATGTCCAGCCTCTTGCTACCTGTGGTTTTCTCTTCTCTGTCTGAATCTCATTCTGCACATAAAGAACTCCAGTAACAGGATTAAGACCAAATCCTGTTTGGACTAGGCCACATCTTAACAGAAGTAACTTCATCAAAAGGTCGTACTTACAATAGGATCACACCCACAGGAATGAATTAAATTTAAGAATATGTTTTTCTGTGGTACATACAGTTACACACCACAACAGTAGTTATTCAGGAAGGATCCTGGAAAGTTCTTTTGTCTCATTGTTTGGAAACCCTTTGAACTGCATGAAAATTTGACAAGTATTTTGCAAAAATTATATTAGCAGAAGAACTGCCATTCTGGACTGAAAGAGACAGAGAAAGGGTGGTTTGAAGGAAATATGACTTCACGGGAAGAATCATGGAAACAGAATTCTGAAACAAAAAGATCTCCTCAGACCAAGAGAAAAGACCCACCCATGTATGCGGTGAAGCAAATCACCTCTGCCCTAAAAGGGGAAAGATCATCTGCCCTGGTGTATTGATAGGGTAGGCCTGCAACTTGATGTAAAGGGAGAGTGCCACCATCCCAATGCTGGGGCTTGTGCCCTAGCATTCTTGGACAGTCTGAATGCCATTCTAATGCTCAGAGAGGGTAGGACCAATAATCAAGCATTTGTGAAAAGCCTGGCAACTGCAAGAGCATTTAAAAGAGTGGGACTACTGTTCCCGCAGTTCTGGAGAACAAAGAATGACTCCACAAATGACTCTCAGGCCTTGAGATGTAATGGTGCTTACCCTACAGTGTTTCAGATCTGCTTGGGACCTGTGACCACTATTTTGCTTGAAAATTATTCCCTCTGGAATGGGAATGTGTATTAGTCAGCCAAAGAGGTGATGATGCAAAGTACCAGAAATCTGTTGGCTTTAATAAAAGGTATTTATTTGGGGTAGAAGCTTACAGTTACAAGACCCTAAAGAGTCAAACTCAAGGTACCATAAGAGGTACTTTCTCACCAAAGATGGTTGCTGATCTCTGCTAGTGTTTGGCCTTCCTTCTTCCTCTTAAGGGTGCTTGGTCCTGGCTTCTTTCAATCTCAGCTGTAGACTAGCATAAGACTCATTTCTTTCCAGTCTCAGCTGCTCTGTTCTCTACACAAGGTGATCTGTAAACTATCAGGCAAATGGCTTGGCTCTCTCCAGGGCCCCAGGATCAAAGTTCTCTCCTCTGCCTTGTCTATGGAGATGTCTCTTCTTTCCTTTCTGTCTTCTTCTGTGTGCTCTTTTGAGTGAGTGTCTGTTTGTATAGCCCACCAAAGGGGAGAGGACTTAACCTAAGTTACACCCAACTGATGTGGTTGAATCAAAACCCAAATATTAATATAGTTTAATCAAAGAAAATTCAGCTGAATCTAGTACAATCAAAGGATATCATACCCAGAGGAACAGGTCAGTTTACAAGCATAATATTTCTTTTTGGAATTCATAAATAATCTCAAACTGCCACACATTCACATCCCTCTGAATTTAAAAAAGACATTATAGTATTCTAAAACCCTTAAATCCTTTCAGTTAGCAATGCTAAGTACAAAATCACACCACAGTTTTACAAATACAGTTTTTCTTGGGGCAAAGTCCTCTCTGACTGTAGACCTGTGAAACTTACAAAACAATTTATCTGCTTCCAATATACAAAGGGACAAACATAGAATAAACATGTGCTTTAGCATAAGGTGAAAGTGGGAGGGAAACATGAGTCACTGGTCCCCTACAGTTCTGAAAATCTGCATGTCATACTCCATTAGGTTTCAAAGTCTGAGAGTCATTCTTCAGATGATGGTTTCTTCTCATCCTTGGGGTTTCATGGGGGTGCATCCTTTCCAAAGATTTGCCTAACAGCCATGTCCTTGGTTATACCCTCAACAGGCATCTGGATGGTGACTGAGCTCCAGTACTCATCCTCCAAGAACATTGAGTTCATGGCCACTCTTTCCCCAATTCTGGGTTACAGTCTGAACTCACTTAGTACAGTGAGGTGGCGGCAACATTCTTCCTAAACTTTGGCATACAGGACCAACAGTCTCAGAACAGTGAGTTGGTAACCTGGCCTTACATAATCTCTGGGGTGGGGAGGGAGACCCACACCTCTCAGAGAAATTGGGTGTCAAACGCACTCTCCCTTACCTATGGGGAACAAGTCCACCCCTTTCAGAGCACTGGGATGTCAATCTCACTCTCCCCAACACTTGTGGAATGTGCTCCACTCTCTCCGTAGCCTGGAGTGGTAAAATGCACCCTGAACAGGTGGGCTGGAACACCAACCTCTTTAAATTCCTGGGCCAACTCACCCTCTCTGAGTACATGAGTGGGGCTCCTCTTTTGATCCAAGGAGATGTATTAATTCCAGACTTCAGCTTTTCCTCTTAAAGCTGTTTTTCCTTCCATCTCTCCCCTCCAGGTCCCTTTTAGTCAAGGCTGACAGTGGTTTTGCTCATATAGCTCTCAAATAAAGCATGTTGGTTTAGCATGCAGGAAGCAGGGGTCCAAGTCATCAGACAGTAAGGCTTTCCACAAGTCTTTCCTGGATAACTGCATTTTGAATCCTGGCTTAAAAGTTCCAAGTTTAGTTAATCCCTTGAATGGGGCACTCTCATCTGGGATCTTGATTTCCAGAGACTGGGAATCTCCAGAATCATTTTCTGGTTTCTTTGTGTCCAATAATTAAGTTATCATTGTATTTCTTCTAACATTTTCCTATAATCTGCAAGGGGAAGCCAAGTTCCATTTTCCACATTTACTTTGGAAATCTTTCCTAATGTTTAAGTTCATAATTCTCAAATCCTAACTTCCACATAACATCAGGAGTCAATCTTGCTAAGTTCTCTGCAACTTTTGTACATTAATCACCATTCCTCCACTTTCCAATAATAGTTTCATCATTTCCTTCTAAGACCTTATCAGAAATAACTTTAGGCTCCATATTCCTACCAACAGTCTTTTCAAAGAAATCTAAGCCTTTTCCATCAAGCATCTCACAATTCCTTCAAAAAATACCACTTACCCATTTATAAAACTATACAAGCATTTTTGGTAATTGCAAAAGCACCACCAAACCTTTGGTACCAAATTCTATATTGGTCAGGCAAATAAGTTGTATTAATCAGGATTCTCTAGGGAAACAGAAACAACAAGAGATATGTGTAAATAATAAGAGATTTTATATGAGTCTCTCACATGAACATGAGGATACACAAGCCCAGGTTCTGCAGTCAGGCTGTAAACAAGGGGCTCCAATGAAAGTCCAATGAACGTCCTTGAGGAGTTTCTGGGAGAAGTATGCTGTCAAAAGATGAGCTGGGAAATTCTTTCTGAATTCTGAAATCACTTCCCCTTTTTAAGGCATTCAACTGATTGGATAAAGCATCACTCATTGTTGATGGCAATTTCCCTGGTTGCTGTAGATATAATCAGCCACCTATGCAGTAAACTCACTGATAACTAAAGCCCATAAATGTCCTTGTATTACAATTAGACCAGTGCTTGCTTGACGAAACAACTGAGCACAATTGCCATTTTACAAACATAATCTCTCTTTTTGGAATTTATAAATAATCTCAAACTGCCACAAAATGTGTATCCTATGTTTTTTCTACCATTGTATTTGCCCAGAATGGACTACAGTCATAAATGATTTTAATGAGACTTTGTACTTAACATTATTATTGAAATGGGTTAAGGCTTTTGGGATCTTGTGATGGAATGTATGTATTTTGCAAATGGGAAGAACACATCTTTTTGGGTTCCAAACACAGACTGTGTTAGATTGAATTTTGTACCCAATAAAGTAAAGCATTCTTAATTTTAATTAATTCCCATGTGTGTGAACCTTTGTCAATAGAATCTTTTGAAGATGCTGTTTTTAGTTCAGGTCTGACCCAACTTTATGAGGTTGACCCTTAATCCTGTCACTGTAGGCTTTATAAAGAGACAGCCCTGTGGCAAAGTAGAAACTGGAAGTCAATATAACCTAGAAGAGAAAGTAAAGGCATAATCATGTGACAAGAAAGCCATGGCACCCAAGGATTGCTGGCAGCCAGGAACACAGAACAGTCTTCAGGGAGAAAGCATCAACTTGCTGATGCCTTGATTTTGGAATTCTTCTAGCTTCAAGCTGTGAGTCAATAAGTTTCAATTGCCTAAACCAACCCACTGCATGCATATCTTAGCAACCTGGGGAACTAAGATGCAGCCCTTCCAGCTTCCATCTACCACCTGGCACTAAAGCCAATGTCACATGCTTTAGATTTTTGTTATGGATGCACCTTATTTCAAATTTCCAATCATTGTTCAGTGTATCTTTTCCTACATGATTATATTAGTCAGGGTTCTCTCAAAACCAACAGGAGAGATCTGTAAATATTATGAGAATATTAAAAATTGTCTTACATTATGATGGGCCTGTACCTGTCCACATTCTGTAGGGCAGGTTGCAAGCTGGGAAGTCTGATGAAGATGTTCAATGAATTATCCAGGAAAAATGGCTGGCCAAATTAGAGATGGGAATTTACTCTTCTGACTTGCTGAAATTATCTCTTCTCCTTTAAGGCCTTCAACTGATTAGATGAGATATCTCTCATTGTTAAGCACAATATCCTCAGTTGATTGTAGATGTAATTAGTCATAGATGCAATCAACTAACTAATGGTTTAAGTCCACTGAATGCCATCACAGTAGCAATCAGACCTTTGCTTCCTTTGCCAAACAACTGGGCACCGATACCTGGACAAGTTGGCACATGAGCTAAACCATCACAATGATATATGACTACAAATTTTTGTGACTTTACAACAACCATTTTATATTGTCTCAAGCTTTTGTGAGACAGAAATTCAGACAGAGCTTGGCAAGATCTGAATTTCTTCTGCTTCCTGTGTCTTGGACTGCAGTCAATTTGGGTTTTCAACTGATTACTTGGCTTGTCTAAAGGGTCCAACAGAGCCTAATTCCAATTCATGGAGTCTCAGAAGTGATAGCTGGAAGGGATCCTCTGGGTCCCTCTCTATTTCCATTTAGATGCAAGATGTCTTCACAAGATTTCTCCAGCAGGATAGACTTCTTACATTAAGTGCAGGGCTTCTAGTGTTAGAATATAGAAGCTATCAGGCCAGATAATGGCTACATTCAGAACTGTCACAATGACACGTCCACAATCTTCTATTGGTAAAATTAATCATAGGACCAGGCTTTCTTTGAGGGAGTGCATAAATAGATACAACACCTGATGGGAGAGTGGCTAAGTCATATTATAGAACAGAGTTTCTGATGGGAGATATTGTTGCATTCATTTTTGGACAATACAATTTTCTACATCTCAAAAAGAGCATACTGTTAAAGTCTGAGGGATCTGTAGTGATATTATTCTTATATTACTGGTACTTGTCATTTGGATTTTATTCTGGATCATATTTTCTTGAAGTTTGTCAATTTTATTACCAAATAAATACCTTATTTATATCAAATACATAACATGGATTTTTCACTTTGTTTCTTGTTTGTATTTTATTGATCTTTGATCTTGACTTTATTATAAACTTTATTCTTCATTCTTTGACATTAAATTTCTCTTCTTATTCTAATTTTAAGGTAAAAACTTAAATAGTTGATTTAAACATTTATTTTTAATATAAGCATTTAAGCTATAAATTTACCTGTAACCACTGCTTTGGTTATAGCCACATATTTTGATATATTTTAGTTATTGTTTAGCTCTAAATATTTGCATATTTATCCCATGATTTCTTCTGTGGTTAATGGCTCCTTAAATTTTTATTGCTAAGTTTCCAAATGTTTGGAAAATTTTATAGATATATTAATAAATATCCATTTCTGCATAACAAATTATCTCAAAACTTAATGACTTTTAGCCATACAAAATTTATTATCTCTGGTTCTCTAGGTCCAAAATTTGGCCATAATCTAGCAGGCTCCCCTTCTTGTGGAACTGTAATCAAGGTATCATCTCAGACTAAAAGATTGCTTCAAATATGTTTTCTGTTCCATTCTCATTTGAAGAAATGACTAAGGTTGCACTTTCCAACTAACTGACATGGTCAATGGCAGGATTCAGTTTCTTATGAGATGTTAGACCAATGGACTCCTGTGCTCACTGTTGGTTGACTGAAAGCCACCTTCAGTTCTTTGCCATGTGGGCTTTCCCAATTTGCTTCATCACAGAAAACATGGAAGGACAGTCAGAGAGTGAAAGGTACTGATTCAGAAATCATAGTCTTTTGTAACTTAATCACAGAATTGAAATCCCAATATTTTATCAATATTCTATTTATTAGTAACAACTGGGTCCAACCCACTCTCAAGGACAGAGGATAACACAAAGGCATGAATACCAGGAGTTGGACATCACTCAAAGTCATCTTTAAACTTGCCTACCATGGAATCTTATTGTTATTGATTTGTAATTTAATTCTATTGTAGTAAGAGTACATACTCTATTATTTTAAATTAATTAGCGGGGGCGGATGTGGCTCAAATGGTTGGGCGTCCGTCTGCCATATGGAGGGACCTGGGTTCACTCCCTGGGACCTTCCAGTAAAATAAAAAATTATATATGGAAGGTGCATGAGCTGCCAGGCTGTGTGTTCTGGTGGGCCGCCAGGCCCCAGGAGCCACCAGGCTGTGTGTGCCGGTGAGACGCAGAGCCGCCATGCAGCAAGATGATGACGTAAAAGGAGAGAGACAAGACGCGATACTCCGAAAGTTCCAAAAACCAGGAGCTGAGGTGGTGCAGATGGCAGAATATCTCTCTCCTACATTGGCGGTCTCCAGGATCAAATCCTGGTGAAGACTGGAGGAGGAGGATGAGAAGAGATGACACAGACACAGAGAATTGCCCAGCGAAAGGACACAAAAAAAACAGCAAAATGGGGAAGGGGGTTTTAAAATGGATCAAGTAAATAAATAAAATCTTAAAAAAAAAAATTAATTAGGGTTTGTTTCATAATAAGATCTATTATGACTGTTCAATGTGCAATTGAAAAGAAGGTATATTCTGTGCTTGATGGGTGTAGCATTCTGTAAATGTTAAATTAGGTCATCTTGGGTTAGAGTTTTCTTCAAATATATTCTGTAATTATTTCATCTATTTGTGAATTTGACTATTTTTGCTTATTGTACTCTCAATTTTGTTTCATGTTTATTGAAACTCAGTTATTGAATGCATACACTTTTAGAATTATTATATCTTCTTAGAAAACAGAAGACTTACCATTATGTATTAACTTCTTCAAGTTGAAGCCTACTTATTTATTATTAATACATCTATATCATCTTTATATTTTAGTGCTTACATTGTATCTATTTTCCATTCTTTTATTTTCAACCCTCCTAATTTTATAAATAAAACTTGTCTCTTGTAAACATCAGTTAAATTCGTATGTTTAAAACAAGTTTACAATATCTGTCTTTTATGTAGAATGTTTAGTTCCTTTACATTTCATGTCATTATTAATATCACTGGGCCTTGTTATATCATTTTGTTACATGTTTTCTATTTTTTCCCACTGTTTCATAACTCTTTATCTACTTTCCTGACATCTTTCCATTCAATGAAGTTTTTAAAAATATCTCATTATATCACTTTTATTAGTATTTGTTTTATACTCTTTTGTGATTATTGTTTTAATGGCTCACTTTTATTCTGGGGACTGGCAAGTGAAAATTGTATAAAGCATATAAAAAATGGAAAACTCCAAATAGGGTGATTCTGAAGACCTGCAAGTATAAACTCCACAGGAAAGGCTGAAAGATGGAAATTACATCGAAGATGATGTTGAAGTTGAGCCTGAAATTCCCAGGGGAAGCTGGCTGACAGAAGTTTCCTAATTCTTAAATCCTCAATTCTGGCCTTTTAAGACCTCCAATTGATTTGAAGAAGATGCTTTCTGCATTGTTGAGGGCAATCTCCTTTGTTGGTGGTAGATAAAATCAGTAACAGATAGCAATCGATGGATTACAGATGCAAATCCAAGTGCAAAATGCCCTTACAGTAATTATCAGGACAGTGCTTGTTGACCAAATAACTGGACACAATAAACTAGTCAAGTTGACACATTAAATTAACCTCCATGCTTTATACAAAAAATATTGAACATAACAATATTTTAAAATTAATATTAAAACACTCATATATTTAAATTAAAAATATATTGAAATTAGAATTCCAATTATACCTCATTATACTTTATAAAAAGTTTACATATATTTTACTGCAACATTTGCTATAACCCCTGAATATAATGCTATTAATTTGGCTTTAAACAGTATTTTTTTTTATTGTTGGTAAAAATAAAAATTTTCACAATACAAACCAAAATTTGTAAATGATATATAAATATATATGCATATATGTGCATTTGCTTACATAAATGTTATTTTATATATATATATATATATTTAAAGATGCTTAGATTACATAAATGTAACACAAAATTACAGGGATTCCCATGTTCCCTTCCTCCCACACCTCCCATAACATCCCACATAAATATCTTTCATTAGTGTGGCACATCACCTGCAATGTATAAACATATCCTGGAGCTTTGCCACTAAGCATGGACCATATATGTTCACATTGTAGACCATACTCTCTCTGACACAATTCTGCATGGTATATGCTGATGTAAAATGGCCTTTATCTGTCATTGTAATGTCACTCAGGATAATTCCCAAGTCCTGAAAAAGCCCCTGTATTACAACTGCTTTTCCCTTCCCTGCCCAGAAGTATCTAGTGGCCACTGGCTCCACATCACTGTTATAATTTCTTCCATTGCTTGAATCACAAAATGTCTACAAGAGAATAGCATTAAGTCCACTCTAGTCCATAGTTCTTCCCCAAGTCCTGAGGAGTCTGGGATGGTGATGTCCCTTCCACCTCCAATTGAGAGGGTGCTTATATCCCATGGATACGGTGGATGGGATTATCCTGCCTGCAGTTGCAGGCTCTCAACATTCCCTGGGATGGCCATTGTCCATCATCATCTCCTCACCAGGTGACTTGGTTGAGTTCACTGAACTGTAGAGTAGCAGTTGCAGCTCCACCAGGACTCCAGGCACAGTTGGCACACGGGCAGGCCAGAGGCTCCAGTCTCTGGAAGTACACCTATGAACTCCAGCATCACATATAGTTTTGAGTAGAAGGGACTGATGGACCATGAGCAGGGAGGACTTATTTGAGTCCAACTCTGTCACTCTCAGGAGCACCCATTCCAAAGTATAGCCCACTGATTAGGCATCAATTGCTGGAGCTATCCCCCCCTTATATAGGACCTGGGTGTCTCCAGAGCCCTCAGGAGCCCCTTTGCGTGGGGTGATATCCACTTTGGTCATCTATGAGATCCTACTGAGGTGTGCATAAGCGTTACCTCTGGGATGACCTCCCGACGCTCTTTGAAGTCCCTTAGCCACATGAATTCATTTGCCTTTAACTTTCCCCCTTTTATTCAAGGTCTTTTTCCAGTTGTATTGCCAGATGGCGCTTGGTATTATTCCCTTTTTGCCAGGGAGGCTCATCCGTGGCAGTCATGTCCCACGCTGGGGGGAAGGTAATGCAGTCATATACTGAGTTTGGCTTAGAGAGGCCACATTTGAGCAACAAAGAGGCTGTCAGGTGACAACCCTTAGGCACACCATAAAAGTAGGCTAAGTTTCAATCACAAGAGCAAAGACTCATAAGGCTAGTCATCAATAACAAGAACCCATCAGTGGACCATCCTCTTTTGCCAGACACTGCCCCTGTACACAGGGGCCTGTTGCTGCTCCCTTGGAGAATGTGGCAGAGCTATACAGGCTGGGAATTCAGTATTCCCTCATTTATTGAGTGATTGTCTACCCACCATGACCATTCCCCACCCCTTGATCACTTGAACAATTTTATGTATCTTTCATGTATATTCAGATGAACTTCGTCCCATGAATCCACCATCCCAGAAACCCTCCAATGCTGATCCTCTGCAGCCCCCACTGTAACCCTTCCGTAATCTAAACCGTCCTTGAAGATGAAGCCCATATAATAACAAATACAATTAATAGGAAAATGAAATAATAATGATTAGCTTAAATGAAAGAGATAAAATACATGAAAACTCAGAAAAAAATATAATTAAAAATAAAATATTGTTAACGGATTGGGACATTCAAAAAATGGGGGGAAAAATTTTTAACAAGATATTTTTTTTCCTTTTATCACTGCATTATCAGGTGTCCAGTCTGTACAGTGGCACCTTCCCCCTCTCATTCCCCAGTGTCTCTCAAATTTTCATTTAATTTTCAAAGAAGTTTTAGGTCACAGCAATGGCACACACAGAATACAAGATGCTCTCATATACCCAACCTCCTTCCTCTTTCCTCACCCCATATTAAAAACTATT
>JAQZBX010033989.1:0-25165 GCA_029593785.1 Cabassous unicinctus
AAAAAAAAAAAAAAAAACTCCTGACAGAAGACATTAGACATATCTCACAGGGTTATGGATGAATTAGCATTTTTGAAGCTAATATAAAGATGGAACAATGCATTGTAGTTAGGGGGAACCAGGTTCACTATTCAGAAAATGACATTACAAATAAGAAAGCAGGGAGGATTAGAATTGGTTTTTCAATATATTTACAGAAAGATAAATAATATATATGTGTGAGTATATGTAAGTTTATATATATATATATGTTTCCTAGTTCTGTCTGCCAGGTGCATCTAGAATAATGACAGTATAATAATGCCTAGACCTTGGTTTCTGAACACCATTCTCTAATAAAAGCAGCAAGGACTCATTCAAGAAGTGGTTGTTTCTGGGTCTTATTCAGCTAAAATGCAAAATGACCATTGGACATCTTGAGGTATAGAGAACAAGGAAGTGCTCAAAAAAAGATTGGGTGCATGTTGAAAGTACACAGGTGCTATCTTAAAGAGTTCCCAATATTCAAAACTGAAAGAATTTGAGTAACAAAGTCAATGATAGTATTGAATTAGAGATATAAAATAAATTAAATATCCTTGTATCCACAGTGAGATAAATAAATAATTGAATAAGTAAACTAGAATGGAAGAAGGGAAACATTTCAACTTAAATATTGAAAGAATGAGGGAACAAGAAAATCAAATTTAAACAAAGACACAGTAATAATTGTTGCAGGCAAGAATCATCCAAGAATGCTAAAATTTGTGGATGAAAGTTTGATGTGAATCAGAATATTCATCTAGTCTCAATATATCTCCCCTAATGTATTCATTAATTATAAAGGTAAAGAAGCATTTTTATAATAGCAAAACATGGCAGACACCACATCATCTCTGTGATCAAGGAGTATCACTCATAAAATAAGACATGTCAACTTCACATTCATCTGAAATGATGTACTGAGAAGAGTGCAATACACTTCTGTGGTATTCTTTGTAGTCATGAAACAGAATTTCAATCTGATCATAAGAAAACATTATGCAAACACAAATTGAAGCACTCGCTACAAAATACCTGATCAGTATGCTGCAAAATTTTCAAAGTGTGAAAGAAAAAGAAAAACTCAGGAACTGTACAGATTTCAAGAGTCTAAGGAGACATGATAAGTAAATGCAATGTGATATCCTGGATTGAATCCTGCAAGATAAAAAAGACAATGAGAGTTTTTCTAAACAGAAGGAAACACAAAAAGGACACACTATGTAAAATATGACCAAAAGATCATCAGTCCCATTCACTAATATCACCACAGCTTTGTGATAAGGTGAACCATTCACTTCCTGTGTATTCTGGAAATAAAGTTACAAATATGCAAAGGCAGGGATTACAATGAACCCTGTTGAAGTGAGCTGGAATTGGATGTGTTGGTGTAATTTCAGGTGTTATTGTATAGCTAGAGAGTTAAGTATAAGAGAGTGAAAGAACTGGAACTTTGCGTGGCACTGTATTCTGAGATGACCTGAGTCTTCCTCCATCCCCAATATCCTGTTGCAGCTCCAGAACCCTGCTTTCTTTTCCCAGCCTATATCCTCAGCAGTGACTTGATAACTTAAATGAAAGGTGGTGGCAGCATCAGACAGTCCCCTCCCCTGTCTGGCAATAGAGGAATTTTCAGATTATGGAGTATAGAACTGTAAGAATTTGGTGAACATCTCCTTGAATTCCTTTCATCCCTGAGGTTTCATTGGAAGCCTTTTCTTTCTGAATTTTGCTCTGGGAGCTGTAGAGATAGACTGATGGCCACCATCACTCACCTTCACTGTGGACTTCTGAAATAGCTGGGAGAGGTATGGGGCTACCCCTCTGCAAGTGTGGGATACTTGTAGTGGAGGTGTCTTAGCTCATGATGGCATATTGTTTCTTGCATAAGCTCATAGTAGAGGTGTGAGAGTTGTGGATGGAAATGCTTTTGGAATGGAGGTTTCTCTGGAGATTCCCAGGCCTGAAAAGGAAGGAGGAGAGGCCTCCACTCACCCCCAGGGGCCTAAATGTGGTCTGAGCACTATCCGGTCTATGGTTCCTTCCCTGATTATCATGATGGGTCCTCATTCCTAAGCATACTCTCACTCTCATATACAAAAGCCATACATATATTTCCTACTTTCTCCTGGGGGGAGCCCTCAAAAATGCACTTTAGAATTGGCACAAAAATCTATTTCCAATTATCCCACATGTCCCACAGGGAATGGATTTTAGATTCCATGGCTTTATGTATATGCCTCTTTGGCTCCTTAGAATAAGAGGTTCACCTTCTCTGCTACCTGTAAACTCCATTAAGAGAAGATCCAGGCTGCTTACTGTGCTGTCTGGAGGTACTTGATGTGCTACAACCAATCAGTCTGCACATGCAGATTCCCATAATACCATGTATGAGAGATAATTTCCAGCAGAAGCTCAGCAGGAACACTGATGCCTCACTGGGAAATGGACAGGGCCAAACTAGACAAACAGGGCCTTTAGAAGTTATAGGAGGTTGTCACTTCCCCATTCTCAGCCCCTTGTCCATGGCTCTTGTAATGCTGTAGATGGTACCCCACTACCCTGTCCTCAAGCCAAGTCAGGAGGCCCTTGGGATCAACTGTCCAGCATGGAAAGGGATTCATTATATTACATTAATTTCCTATGACTGAGTGAGTGATCGGCAGTAGGGACCTCACATCATTCCCATGCCTGCCTCTGACCTGTTTCCTTGGTTCTACTTCCCCACTCAGATCAGGTCTCTAATATAGTCCCTTCTTCCTCAGAAAAGCCAAGAATTTGATGTCCTTGTTTCTGGTACTTCATTTGCTTGGGCAATCAAGTCCTTGTGCCCACGCATTTAAAAAGAAAATATAGAACAAGAGCTTAGTTTAATTTTCTTAATTTTTATTATCCCGTAAATTGACTTAGTTCAAGGGTTTTACCAGTGAGCTCTGTTAAGGCCCAGATGTGAAGAATCTGCTCACAGTTGCCCAATGAAGTGAGGCAGAGCCCAACTAGAAGCCCAGGTCTTGCCCAGTGCTCATCTGCCATGTCATTCTCAGTCATCCATATATGTAGCCAAACTTTATGAAAGATTCTGGGACCAGTCACCAGTACAGAGCTGGGGAGGCCAAGGGCATGAAGCAGACTTGTATGATACAGCTATTGTCTTTTGTTAAAGAGCGATGCCACAAGTGAATGGTGTGTTTGTGTCTAACTCTATTTGTGTCTGCCTATTTGTTATATATATCATACATAGGGATGTTAATATCAGGGTAATAAAAGAAAATTCTTAAAGAATTCTATTCAAAGCAAAAAACAAAAACAAAAGAACTCTATTCAGATTGTTAAAAAATTAAATATGTGCTTATATATGTAAATGAATATTCCTGGAGCCCAAATTAGGCTAAGCAGGATGGAAAGGTCATATAGAAATCTAGACAAAGAAATGATTGGGAAAGGGCAAGATTTTCCTGAGCCCTTTAACCTACCCAGCCCCCAGGGCATTCTTTTTGCAAGAACTCTGAGAGAGGGGCTAGGTGTGGCAGATTAAAACTATCTTCTAGGCTGAGGAATGAAGAATCAGATTATCCTATAGTTCCCCAGTATAAATCTTTTAACAGCCATAAAATTGGTTAATAATCCTTTAAACAAATTTCATTAAATAAAGGAAAAGTCCATGAAAGCTATGTAAAGATCTTTCCTAAATCATAATTAAAACAAATTAAAGAATTGTAATATATTGCAAAACCTAGCAGTCAGTATGCTTTTAAGATTATTCACAGTTTTAGAATTTTATTAAAGAGCTTTTAAGCCTCCTGTGAAGGAAGGATAAAGAACATTCCTTACATAAAGTATAATGGTTTCAATTTTCTTTAGCTTATGTGTAACCTCCTACATTTTTTAGAATACTAATCAAATAAAGTAACATTATATTATTAAACTTTTAAGACTATGAAAGTTGTAAGTTTATGTTTAATGAAATTAAGTTAAATGAAGGAAATGTATGTTGCCAGTCAGGAACTGGGTCCGTGAAAATGGTGCCATGGATGAGAAAGAATAAGACAAAGAGAAGAAAAAACTGGGATTAGGGGACTCTCCTTCTGTAATGGGGAGAAGAGCCCAGCCACACCATAGAGCATGGCTGTTATTTGGTTTTTGACCAATCAAAATACATATGTGCATATCCAAAGGCAATAGATACGTGACAGTTTACATTTTACTCAAACCAGCAAGTCTTGAAGGGTTTACATTCCTGCATGTAGCAGATGTTGCAGATCTTATATAACATACAAAATACTCAATAGAAGCTCAGGAAGTTTCCCCATCCAGCTATTATAAGATCCTATCTCATTATCTTGAGATTAGGCTCTTATCTCCTACATTCCAGGGTGTCTCCTACATTCCAAAGTGATCTGCTTACTGTCAGTAGTCATGACCTTTGATTGAAACTCCATCATTTCCCCCTTTTTTCATTAATTAAATTTTTTCAGTGAAGACTATAGGAACCATTATATATGCTGATACAAGGTGACCTCCTGTCACACTTGTCTTCTTCCATAGGCACTTGTGACTGTGCCTGTCTTAGGTTGTCCTCCTCTGAGAATCTTACCCATCATTGACCACCAGTCAAGCCTTTGAGCTCTTACATGGAAGGCAATTTCATTAATATTTATACTTCTTCAAGTTCCTAAAGTGAATATTTTTGTGCTGATAATTAGTATTAAGATTAAGGGGTTATTAGTAGAATCTTTCTACTAAATAATACAAAATTAGTTTTTCATGGTGAAATTTCTTAACATAAATGCATTTATCTGATCTAATTCTTCATTTTTTCTATGAATATATGTCATTATGCTACCCTTGATAATACAATTAAAATGCATATAACAATAATTCCTAATCCAATCCAAAATGATATTTGAACTGTTTTTTTTTTGTTGTTGTTTCCACCAGTGAAATGGAAATTTTCAGACCATTTTTATGCCAGTCCTTAACATTTTGTTGAGTTTGAACTCCTTGATGCAGGGCTGTACCAGCGATGGCTGCAGTGGTTATGATGCCAGTCAGTCCCAAAATTCCTGTTATTAAAAGTCTAACCACTCTTTTAGTTCCTTTTAAATAATGGTCGAGAAAATGCCACAGCAACTGGGATTCTGGAGACTGCTGCCAATGTCTTGTCATCCGAACAGGTAACCATAGTCCTTTTCTTCTTGCTATAAAGAGTTTGATTTTCCTGCAAATATGAATTCTTAAGACATGTAAATAAAGAGCAATTGGAGCAACTAATGTTCCTTTCACCAAAGGTTACTTTTCCAATGATAAAAACTATAGGATCTCGTACACATATTGTAAGAAATTGAGTTGATTTTCTTTTTAAAATATTAATATTAGTTTTATTGCCTTGCCATTCAAAAATTGGAACATTTTCCAAAAATAATTTCCACAAATAACTTTGAGTTTTGTTAAGTTTAGTGTCCCATGGTTGTGGGATATATCTTCCTTGATTTTTCCAAATTATTGATCTGTTAGTAAATGCTGTATTACCAAAATTCCAGAAATAAGGATTACTGTCTTTAGTAATTATGATTGAATTATTAATGAACCAAGATATGGTTGTGTTTTTAATAGGTTTTGATATCCGTATAAGATCCCAATCCTTTTACAATTCCATAGGAATCTTTAAACAACACAGCCTCTGTAAGTCCATGACAAATATGCCATTTGTCATTAAGTAGTTGGTTGTGAGAGAGACATGTAAGATTTACCATATTTTCTGGTTTATATGGTAAAGAAGGGAAAATGAGAACATCAATTTGAGTTTGATTTTTCCTTGTTAATACTACACTGCGATTTTTAGGTTTCATGCATACAGAACCATATCTAATACAAAGAGGGTGGTCTATAAAAGGTAAAATTAAATTTTCTATAAATTTCACTTCTTCTGACTTTAAGGGTAGTTGTATATCTATAGGTCCTGGAAAATGGTGAGATTGATTAAGATAAATTGGGTAAGACTCATCACTCCAAGTTAACAGCTCTAAAAGAGGTGGGTTGGTTATGTATGCCCAATGAGTGTAATTATGATGTGGTATCTTACCTTGACCTAATACTTTACCTATAATTAATTGAATGTGAAGCCACCATGTACATAGTTTAAATTTTGGCAGCATCTTCAACTCTAGGCTTGATTCTTCTGGAGATGATCCACTGCTGTTCTCCTGTTTCTGTAATAATAAGAGCAAACCCTCGGCCCCAAATCTTTACCTCTCCTTTTTCCCATTTATTGGATGTTTAATTTTTCCAATATATTGGTTGTCCACATTTTTCATTTTTATTCTTTTTATTAAACTCCCAATGTCTTTCTGCTGCTGTGGTATTAGAAATTTGTTGTCTATTAAGAAAATTTAAGGTGAACAATGTTTTAGATAGTTTGTCTTTTGCAGATTCTCCTGCACTCTCCCTTTTTGGTTTTGCAACATTAATTTTAATAAGTGATTGCTTTTTTCTACTATCACTTGTCCTTGGGGGTTATATGGAATTCCTGTAACATGTTTAATATTCCAGTCACTGCAAAATTTTTTGAAAGATTAACTAAGATACGCAGGCCTATTATCAGTTTTTACCTGTGCTGACAGGCTCATTACAGCAAAACAATGTAATAAATGAGTAGGTACATGTGAGGCCTTTTCACCAGCTTGAGCAGTTGCCCAAATAAAATTAGAAAATGTGTCCACTGTCACATGCACATACTGAAGGCAGCCAAAATAGGGCACATCTGTAACATCCATTTGCCAAATTTCATTAGGATGTTCTCCATGGGGATTAGTTCCTGGAGAGAAAGTGGGGGCATTTATGGGCACACAAGTAGGACATTGTCTAACTCCTTTTATTTTCTTTTACTGTTAAGTGGAGATACTTATGACATAAGCCAGAAGCATTAGTATGTGTAAGTTTATTATAATCAGCAGCAGATTCTGTATGAACAATAAGTTTATCTACCAAATCATTTTGTGAAGCCATAAGGCCAGGAATTTGAGAATGGGAACAAATATGAGTAATGTAGATTGGATTAGATGATTCACAATTACAATTAGATGTAATTGTAGGAAAAGAACTTTTAATTCAGAAGCTGGAGTTATCTGAGCTGTTTCTATATGACAAACAACATGACAAATATAAGCAGAATCAGACACAATATTTAAAGGCTCAGAAACATCAGTTAGCAATTGAATAACAGCCATTATTTCTATCTTTTGGGCAGATGAATAAAGTGTTTTCCAAGATTTTGTAGTTGGGCCTAAATAGCCTTCATTCCCATTACTGCTGTTATCAGTGTAGTAAGTTAGTGCAGCAGAGAGGGGTTGTTGTTTGACAATCTTAGGAAGAATCCATTAAGTACATTTTAAAAACTGTAAAAATTTTGAATTTCGGAAGTGATTGTCAATTTTTCCAATAAAATCTGCTAAGGCCACTTGCCAAGAGCTACTGAAGTTCCAGAGATGAGATAGCTCCTGCTTTGTAAGTTCTGGGATGATTTTATCAGGATCTCTAGCCATAAGCTGTCTCAGGTGAGTACAGCCTTTTGATATTATTGCTGAAAATTTTTCAGGATAAGTATGAAGTTTTTTTGTATCTCTCTTTGGTAGGAATATGCATTCTTTTATGCCCTCCTCTTGCCAAAGTATCCCAGTAGGGGAATGGCAAGATGGAAATATTAAAAGAGAAATTGGAAGATTTATATTTATCCTTGTTAGCTGGCTATTTTGTAAACTCTTTTTCTAGCCATTTTAACTCCTCTTTGGCTTCTCGGCTTAAGATGTGAGGACTATTTAAGTCAGGGTCTCCTGTTAGAGTATTGAAAAATTAGTTAAAGCATAGGTTGGAATTCCTAAAGTAGGCTGTACCAAATTAATATCACCCAGTAATTTCTGAAAATCATTTAAAGTACATAAATTATCAGTTTGAAACTGGACTTTTTGTGGAGTTACAATATTTTTATTAATAGTATGACCTAAATATTGAAAAGGAACTTGTTTTTGAATTTTTTCTTTTGCTATTTGCAACCCATATTGAGGAAGAATTTCTTTAGCCAACTGAAATAGTTATTTCAGCTCAGAAGAATGCTCAGTGGCAAAAAAAATATCATCCATATAATGAATAATCATAGCCTTAGGAAATTGTTTTCATAAAATTTGTAATGGAATGTGAACAAAGGATTGACATAATGTAGGACTGTTCATCATTCCTTGAGGTAAAACTTCCCACTGATATTGTTCAGTAGAAGCTGAATGATTAATAGAAGGAATAGTAAATGCAGATTTTTCTCTATTACTTGGATTAAGAGGAATAGTAAACAACATTTTAAGTCAATAATAATAATATGCCAATTTTGTGGGATCATAGTTGGGGATGGCAAACCAGGCTGTAAAGATCCCATAGGTTGAATAACTTTGTTAATTTCATGCAAATCAGTAAACATGTGCCATTTGCTAGATTTCTTTTTAATTACAAAAACTGGAGAATTCCACAGACTAGTAGAGGGCTCAATATGCCCTGCAATTAACTGCTCCTGCACTAATTTTTTCAGGGCTTCCAATTTTTCTTTTGGAAGGGGCCACTGTTCTACCCAGATAGGCTTGTTTGTCAGTCATTTTAAAAGTAATGCAAAGACCTTTGTAACAGTAGCCCATAATCTAAATTTGAATATCCTAGTCCATGGTAGTTTCCAGTAAGTCACGTTTCAGCTCAGGAAGGGGGAGTATATTGCATATGACTAATAAGATGCTTAGTTGTATCAGAAATGTGAGGAATTTTAAAATGAGCTCCCCATTGGTATAATAAATCTCTTCCCCATAGATTAAGTCCTACATCGGCAACATAAGGTTGCAGAGCAGCCTCTTGTCCTTCTGGACCTTCTACCTTAAATATCTGAGTACTCTGGTAAACATCTGTCATTGTGCCAATGCCAGTGAAAACTGTAGGCACCTTTTGTGAAGTCCAAGCTTGTGGCCAATGTCATTTAGCAATGATAGAGACATCAGCCCTGGTATCCACTAATCCTAAAAATATCTTTCCATTTATTTTTAAGGTAATTTCAGGCCTTTCATCTCCAATTACTGTTTGCCAATAAACTTTAAGCCCAGTGCTACCAAATTCCTCTTCACATTTTATAGGAGGTTTATGATATGGTAACAAAAGAAGTTGAGCCATGCAATCTCCTGATTCAATTTGATAGGGAGTTTAAGTTTGTACTAATAAATTTCTCCATCAAAATCAGAGTCAGTGATCCCGGTTTGCACTAAAATACCTTGGGTCATAAGACTGCGACAGCCAATAATGAAACCTACATTGTTTTTTGGGATAGGCCCTTTAATTCCTGTCCTTATTTTTTGTTTACCCAGTGAAGGCATATATACTTAGTTTCAGCTGAGGGAAGATCGACAGCTGCACTGCCTTTGGTAACTGCCTTAAGTTCTGTTATAGGCTGGAGTGAACTGCTCCGTTGCTCTCTCATCAATGAATCAATTAAACTTCATTGTTTCTAATTGTAATTAAATAAGCTTATTTCAAGGTAAAGTGTCCATTCTATGTAGTTTTGGTTAATTATAAGGAGTTTGTGAAAGCATCTTCTAAACTGAAGCATTTAAATGACTAATTCCTGGAAGCCATTATTAATTAGAAATGTAAATTGATATTAATAACCAAAATTAACTTCATAGCAGGGAAACCTGTAAGAGGCCACCTCAGTCTGCATATTATAGTGGTGGTAAGGAAAGATAATCTTGATTGCACTGGGAACCCTCAGTTTTCATAAAATAATGGAATAATTGTTTCTCCTGTATTGCTAACTTAAAATACCTGTTAATTTACCTAATCATGGCAAAGGTAATGTCATTTAATATGTTATATGCTGCATTGGAAGTGTTTAGAAAGTATATAAAGATTGACAACACTGAAGTCTATCCTTTTTAAATGCTCTTGTGCATTGACACATAGCTGAAATATCCTGCAAGTTGCCTCTCCATTTGAGTTATTGGCTAAGTTGGTCACTGACCTCTAGAAAATAAAGGTATCTACCACATCTCTGGTTATGCTCCTGAAGTGGATAGAAAGTATGTTGCAGTTTCAGAGTCCTGCAACAGCCAGATGCACAATGGATGTTGCCACCAGACTGGCTCTGTTTCATAGTGCTGAAGGGTGATATGCACCGGGTGGGTGAAACACTGGAGCCTTAACTTCCTAGTCTCTCTCTAGGATCAGCTGTGCTGCAGCATGCTGGCTGTGTGAAGGACATACCAAGTGGAGCAACAATTACCAGAATACTGTGAGTAGAACATAAACAAACACAATTGGCATTATGGCCTGCTCCCATGGAGAGATAACATGTACGGTATTGCAAACCTGGAGCTTAGATCTATTAACAGCAGTTCAAAGAGAAACTTATGCATTGATTAGTATTAAGTACTCTATCTATATACCTTATGAATATGATAATATCTTTTCTATTCTAGATCATATGCAGAAGGATATTGAACATGTTAAAAATCTTGGTAAACTTAATTCATTTTATAAGTAGTTAATGAATGTGGCTATAAGATAAAGGAATGACTCTCTTAAGTACTGTCTTTATTTTGTTTGCCATATGCTTGTCTTGTTGTCTATACTGTCTTTGTGAGTTTATGTCTAGGGTAGTGCCTCTCTTCATATGTCTCCCAGCTGCCCTAAGCATAACCACTGCTGTGGGAACTGGAGGGGGGCAGTTTATACCCAAACCCAGCAGGTCAGCCACAATCTCTCCCTAGAGTTAACCAACATCATAAAAGAAGTCAAGGAAGAATGCTGTTTCCCATCAACTTTGGGAGGAAGCAGCCTCTGAAGGCACCTGTTCATTGTCTTGTGGACTAGTATGTCATGAGTGGCCCACTTTTTGGGTCTGTTTACCACCAACTTCTTTAGGCTTTATTGGGACCTTGTATCTTCAAAATTCAAATTAAGTTTATTTCTTACAGAATCAATGCCTTATTAGTCATGTGGGGATTTCATCCAGTTTCAAACTGGGTGCCAGACCGATTTTCCCTCAAACACAGTAGAATAACCAGAGAGGTTCATGCCCTGTCAGGCAGGAACTACTGCCCTAACAAGCAGGAAGTAACTGCAGAAGAAATACCATCGCTCCTCAGCACCACTGTAAGAATAACAGCATGAACCCTCTGAAGAGGGAGTTGAGGCAGTTTAGTGCAGGGAAATGAGAAGAAAATGAGCCACAACATGGTCAACAGACAGCATGGCCGTGAGACCATGCTGAGTCCTTGACCTTGACCTTGACCTTGAGGTTCCAGTTGGGTCTCTTTCCTGGGCTGAGGGAGGGCCCTGGATATTCCAAACAGGCCTCACCATTGGCTCCCACCATTGGTAGGGTAACCAATAACAACTTGGGCCCCTCCCCTTAGCATTAGTAAGGGAATGAACAATTAATACCTTAAAGGGTGACCACACAAGCCAGAACTCACTTTCTCTGCCTAGAGGAGCCCACACCAAATTTTGGTGCTTATTTCCATCCTTCTCTCCATTTCTCAGCAAGTTCTGTTAATTCCCCCATTTCTCAATAAATTCTTTTTCCTGGCCTGACTAAAAAAGAAAGGGAAAAAAAGAGAGAGATGCCACAAGCAGATGTTATAGATGCAATTGTGAATAGGGTTCAGTGACTTCCACAAATGACAGTCCACTCAGTGAGCAGCAGAATGTCTCTAAGGTACAGGAAACCTGGGGGTACATTTCTGAAATCCCAGAGTGTTACCCCATTAGTGGAAGACCATTTTTATGGTTTCAATCCATATACTTCTTACTAATGTACATGTTTTCAAGATGCTCAGTAATAGGATCATGGTATAATGTAGCTGTCAGGATTTTTATGTGTACATTAAAAAATTTAAAATATCAGTAAAGAAAATAAATCAATTCTTTCTTGCTAGAGGCTATTTCTAAAATAAAGTGTTGAAATGTAGTATGGGCAAAAGTTACTGATGAGTCTTTGGACCATATGATATGCACAAGTTAATTTAGGAGATCTTGTATATGCCTGATAATAAGAAAGTCAATCATTGGCAAAATTGTAGTTCCAATTGAAATGACTCTGACCCTGTGTAATAGGAAATCTAAAGCAATAAAAATAAAATAAAATAAAAACACATCTAAAAATAAGTGCCATCACTAAAACCAAATTCTTAAAAACTAAATAAAAAGAAAACTCTGAAATCAGATGGAGAAACAAAATAGAGAAGGCAGATAATGAGAGTGAAGACCCATACTTAAAAGTGGATACAATTTGAAAGCAGGAAATATCATGGAAGGAAGCTGCCATTATTTTTAGCATCCATCTGCCTGATTGGAGCTAAGTCCCCTCTCAATTAGAAACAGAGTGGGCATCAGAATCCTCAAATTCTCAGTATTCAGGAATGAGCAATGGACTAAAGTAAACATTGTTATTCTACTGTAGGCTTATTATACTAGCAATGAAGGAACTTTTATCATTGATATAAAGGCAGTGGCCACTGGAGATTCTGAGGGGAGGAAGAGGGAAGAACAGGAGTAACATGGGGAACATTTTGGGACATTGCAATTGTCCTGCATGACATTGCAATGATAGCTACAGGACATTATACTTTTTGTCACATCCTATAAAATTATGTGAGGCAAGATTGTAAATGGTAATGTAAACTATTGTCCACAGTGAGTAGCAATGCTTTAATATGTGTTCATCAGTTGTAACAAATGTACCACAATAATAAAAGATATTTTTAAAGTGGGATTGTGGGTGGGTGGGTGGGGCATTTGGGAATCTCCTATATTTTTTATGTAACATTTATGTAATCTAAAACTTCTATAAAATTTTAAAAAAGCATCAAGCTGCCATAGCCTTAGCATTTCACAGAAATAACATGAGAGAGAGAAAGGTTTGTGAGTTTGGGAAAGCTATTGTTAATCATACTAATATCTACAATTGCAAGAAAAAATTAATATATAATGAACAGTAGAAAAAATATTATTGCCTAGTCCCATACAAAAATAATGTAGTGGGAAAAGTAATGAGTAACACCACTGCAAATAAATGAAAGCTCTTTAACTTGATATATTTTATATACTGCAATGTACTTTTTTAAAAATAATGCAAATGAAACTATATATTAAAGACTATCATAAACCAGATTAGAAACCTTAAAAAATGAGTGAAAAGGAAAAAAAAATAAAAGAGGGACAGAGCTCAGGAAAGAATATTTTAAAAAAAGAAACATTACTTCCTAAATGGAACATAAACCAAAAGAAACACAATGACAAGATAATGCTTTCAGGAAACAAACAGTTTGTAAAAGATTGAGAAGTTCCAACAGTTAAAAATAGGCCTAGAACATCCAATATATGAGTCACTGGAGAGCCTGAAAGAGAAACCCAAAGCAGAGAGATGTGAAAAAAATATTAAAAATTATAATTCAATTTTTTCTTGAAATAAAAAATTTAAAGTACACTCTGACTCAGAATGACTAAAGGCAAGTCATATTGTAGTAAAATTACTGGCATTTAAAGAAAGAAAAAACCCTGCATGCCTCAAGAATAAAGCAAGCGGTTTGTTAGAAAGAATATTGGAATCTTATCAGTGTTTTTGAGGATGCTACTTTGTGCCAGAAGTAAATAGATTAATACGATATTTGTGTAAAGAAACTGTGAGTCATGACTTTTAGTCAGTAAAACTGACCTGTATGTAAAACAGGTATTGAAATCCAAGTTATCCTAAAGGCCTTGTTTAGTATTGTTCCCAGTATCTCTTCCAGATGAGTGAACAGATGTCAGTAAACAAAATGCCTAGAAAGACATTGGCATAAGGACTTATGTTAAGTACTAAATTTGCAGGCATTTGTTCCACTAATAGGAAATGAGAGAGGGAGTTA
Source organism: Cabassous unicinctus (assembly GCA_029593785.1). Classification (NCBI taxonomy): domain Eukaryota; kingdom Metazoa; phylum Chordata; class Mammalia; order Cingulata; family Chlamyphoridae; genus Cabassous; species Cabassous unicinctus. The sequence goes on from JAQZBX010033989.1 coordinate 13,950, forward strand.
CCTTGGTGGTAGCCACAATGAGACAGCCTTACAATCATTCATTAAGCTCTAACTTTGTTTATAGTTCTTTTCTGTATATATCTTTATTTTATTAATAATAAATAAAACAACTACTGGTAGTATAATGTTGTTTACCATAATAAACTCCAACATTAAATATAAAACCAACTTTATAAACTAAATCTTGTTTATATAACTAAAATACTAAACTGTCATTAAATTGATTGATTAGGGAATGGTATATTAGGGGATGAGCATGAGGTAGCTCCATTTCTTTAAGATTGTGACTTATTTCAACCTCCAAACAAAGAAAGTATATCATTCATGCGGAGGAAGTGGTCACTGGAGGTTCTGAGGGCAGGGAGAGGGCAAAACAGGTTTAGAATGGGGGAATTTTCAGGACTTGGGAATTGTCCTGAATGACATTGCAATGACAGATGCAGGCCATTATATATCTTGCCATAACCTACAGAATTGGGTGGGAGAGAGTGTAAACTACAATGTAAACTTTAATCCATGCTTAATGGCAATGCTTCAAAATGTGCTCATCAACTGCAATGAATGTACCTCACTAATGTAGGGTGTTGTTAATGTGGGAAAATGTGGGAGGTGTGGGGCATGGGGTTAATGGGAATCCCCTATATTTTTTATGTGACATTTGTATAATCTAAGTATCTTTTTAAAAGAAAGAGAAAAATGAAGGAAAAAAAAAAAACTAAAAGACCTCCAAACAGCAAACAATCCCCAGTTCCTTTGGGGTTCAGACTGAAGCCTCAAGTTTGCCATCTTTGCTGTGGTCAATGGTAGGATCTGCAGCACAAACATAAGTTCTGGAATCACTGGAGAGGCCTAGAGATGGATGGAGGAGGAAGCTCTCTGGTGTGAGTTCTCAGAAGGCACCTCAGACCCTGGAGAGGCAACTTTGAGCCCCAGACATCCCCAAGACTGAGACCCACAGGGCATTGAGCCCCATTTGCTGCTCTCTGCTGAGGGTGTTGACTTTTGGCATAGAGTGTCTATGCATATTGTTTGGTTTTGCAGCCTTCCTGTAAATTTCCCCTGAAGAGTGATGCTGATGTAGAGGAGAGGGGAGGGGTCTAGGATTCTGTGATGAGAGACATAATACCACAAACTTCATGTGCATGATAAGTAGGAGTTGTGAAGGAATAGAGGTTGAAGTAACAACTCTATCTTTTCCACCCCTACCCTTAAAACTGTCCAGTCATGACATCTGCATATTGAACATGGACTGCTTCCTGGTGCACTTCCTTTTTTCTCTCTAATAATCATTTTTCTTTCTAAAGCCACTACCAAACTTTGCTTGTGCCTTTATATGAAAAAGAGAGATGAATCTTAATAATAAAAACAAATTTTCTTACTTTAGTATATTCCACCATAAAAGATTGCAAAAGATACTCCTACAGATATAATAAAACCAGTTATATTTATTTTAGTTAATTAAAAAATTTGAAAATAAAAAAGGAACCTAAGTAATTTGTAATCCTACTCTTTTCACTCATCCCAAGTGATCACTGCATTACAGTGTAGTTTTTTTCTCTGTAAATTATAAGTAACCTTTTATTAGTGAACTGGATTTAATTCTAGGCAAAATAGTCTATTTTATTGAGTCACTAATCTTTTTTCATAAAGATAATTAGAGATTTTGATTATATTGACACCATATTAAAAATAGTCAATGTTGGCCTTGTAATATTTTTCCTTTCAATGTTCTTTTTCATTGCTGGAAAGTGTATTCAGTGAGTGATATGACACTCTATGCTCACACTAACCATCCCACAGTGGGACAGTTCATTAGGAAGGAGGCCCCAAGCTCCACAAAAGAGTTGCAAGAAGGGATGAATACTAGGCTAATAATTAGGACTTTGAGTTCTTATTGGTTACTGCACTCAAGTGTGTAGCTCACAGATTTGATCATTTGTAGGTCTTGAGGTGATGAAGTTATCAAATAAATCAAAATATCTCCCTGATTCTTGTCTGCTTGGACCATATGCTGAGCAGTGACAGAGTCTTGGCAGAGGTTGAGCAGCTTGTCCTCCTGCTGGTTCACAACTCTCAGACTCTGTGAGTTTGCCAAAAACACATGGGGATTTCTATTTCTATCTGCTTTTCACATGAATACCTATGTCTAAATATCTGGTGCTTCTCAAACTAATAATTATGTCTAAATATCTGGTAAAATGCACCTAATGCTAACTTGAGTTGTGGGACCCTTGAGGCTACCTAATATAGGAAAGCATGTTTAGGAGCCCTGTAAGCTGGGCACTTCTTGGCACACACATGGATGATGGGTATCCCTTGCATGGTCACTGATGACTCATGGCAGTAAGATAAGTGAATCTGAGTTCAGTGTATCAGCACAGGGGCCATATACTTGGGTTCACATTTTGGCTCTTCTCCTTTGGGACTTGAAATCTTGGGTCACTAATCTGTGAACCTCAGAATCTCCTTGTAAAGGACAGGGAAAATAAACATAGTCCCAGAAATGATTGTGGTGAGGATTTTATGAGTTAATATATGCAATGTTTGCAGTGGTCATAGGATTATTTTTGAGAAAGTTTGCAATGGCAATTGGCCAGTGTTACGTTGGATGCATATCTTGGGGAAGCACACACACCAACTTCCCTCTCTCTCCACCACATTCATGGTCACACCACATAGTCTCACACATTCACACCCCCGTATCCCCATACACACAAATCCATGGCCCCTAAAGGGAATACGGCTGCTTTTAGGACTGTAGCATGTGCCCAAAATCCTTCCCCTGGAAAACCACTTTCTATAACCACACCCTCAATCTTTATTCCCACCAAGGGCTGGAACCATTGTGGCTTTGTAGACAAACTTAACAAGAATACCCTGGTTTTCCTATCATCCAGAGCTTTCTATATCAATAATTCTAGATAATGTACAATTTTACTTGTTCCTTGTGCCACCTGCAATTAGAGAAAACTGTATGAGGATCATATTATGCTGTACCCTGTTTGAAAATTAGTTTTTCTTGCTTGCCACTATTAGAAAAAGGTAGATGGAAAACTGATCAAGTCAAGGACCCCATAAGCAAGCATTGCAGATCCATCTGGAATTCACAAGCTTTTCCTAGACATGTATCTCTCAAGTCAATTTTGGTTTGTGATTATAAAATTCTTAATCGAAGGAGAAAAAAATTACTGCTGAGTGAGAGGCCCCCTAACATATAATTTATAACTTTCTGCTGCCATTCATTGATGCCCCTTCAATCATTGGTCAGTTGGAAGAGACTCCCACTCAGCAATCTCTGCCCCAAGAAAATTGTATATATCTATAATGTAAATGATTAGACATCCTTACATAAAATCAATTGAAATCTCAGGTGTTTCTCGTACAGGACATCAGATTCATGAGATTTTCTTGGGAAGGGCACTCAGGTTTTCACCATCCCATGGAGTACATGTGACTTTTAAAAAAAAGATTTATTTATCCCATCCCTCTTTGTTCTGTTCTCACTGTCTGCTCTCTGTGTGTTCTTCTGTGTCTGCTTGCCTTCTCTTTAGGTGTCACTGGGAACCAATCCTGGGACCTTCCAGGGTAGAGAGAGGCACTCAATCTCTTTCACCACCTCAGCTCCCTGGCCTCCTGCATCTCTTTTCATATTTCTTCTGTGTCTCTTTCTGTTGTGCCATCTTGCTGAACCAGCTTTCTTGCATGGGCCAGCATCCCTGCATGGGTCAGCTATCCTGAGTGGGACAGCAGTCCACATGGGCCAGCTCTCCACTCTGGCCAGCTCACTGTACTGGCCAGCCTGTCCTTCACCAGGAGGCCCCAGGAACCAAACCCTGGATGCCCTGTATTGTGGATGGGAGCCCAATCACTTGAGCCACATCCACTTCCCACATATGACTCTTGATGAAGCACTTTGTTCTGCAGTTGTTTATGTAATTTCAGCATTTTCCCAAGAAAGAATACCTGCACATGCATAGTCACTGGACCCTGGAACTCATACTCTACCTCTATATCTCTCTGTGTATACATATAAAATGTGGTCAGGAGAGCTATAGATCAATAACAATCAGAAATTCCAAAACATTCAGATTAATTGGTCATTGTAGATCAGTGTTATTACTCCATGATAGAATATAATTTATTTCAATGTTGTCATCACTTAGTATTACTACTTACACAAACATTAAAAATATTAATAAATGAGAGAAACCCATTTGATGCAGTAAAGGGAAGGAACAGAGTAGTTTAAATATGTCAATCCTGTCATTTTGCATGTGAGTATCACTGTATAAGATAGGAAAGTCTTAGAGGCTATGAAGGTAGGTGAGGTGATCCTCCTGAGTCAGGCATAGGTTTCCCACAAACAGATGGGGTGGAGGCAGCGGAACAGTTTGAGCCATAAGGCGAAATTATAAAGCAGGTTCTAGTGTGTTAGCTATGGGCTCTGGGAATAGAATTTCTGGATATGGGGAAATGGGTGAGATGACCATGAATGGACTTCAAGAGGGTGGGACATGGAATAGGGGAAGGGGATCAAGAGGCTGTGGAGGCATTGATGTTCAGACAAGGGGTATGATGTCAAGAAGACAGGCATATCTTCCTGGAACCAAAGCAGAAGGTGTCTTGATGGAGAGGGTGGTGGCAGTGACCTTGGAGTCACTTGGATGGGGTCCAGTGGAAGGGAAGAACAGGAGTGCAGAGTCAGGAAGGAGAGGAAGGGCCAGGGGTTTGGGAATCCCCAAGCTAATTTGGAAGGAGCAGTTTCAGATGCAGATTCTTACAGCCTCTTGCATGGGCTTTTATCAAGTTACTGAATATAAATTGAGCAGAGTGAAAGAGGTGATGTGGAGTGTTCCTAGGAGAGGAAACACTTGACCCTGCAAATAACCCCTCCTTACCATCACACTCTCCCCATCTATGCTCCCTGACCTGTAACTTAGATGTCATCACCCTTGTCTTGCAGTGTGTGCCAGGTCCAGTGCATAGAATACTCAGGAATTTTTCCAGACACATTTAGTTAAACCAAGTAAATCATAATAGAGATTTATTTGGCATAAAAACTTACAGTTCTGAGGTTGTGAAATGTCCAAGTCATTGCTCCAGCAGAGATGGTTTCTCACCAATGTCAGCTACTGGTGATCCTCAGGTCCTGACACATAGTGAAGATGGCTGCCTATCTCTGCTGAGATCCCTGCCTTCCCCTCCAGAATCTCCTGTCTCCTGGAGTCAGCTTTGGGCAACTAGGCATAGGGCTTGTATCATATAAAATGAGAGAAGGAAATAAAGACCTGATATATTGCTATTTGCATTTCTTTCTTTTTCTTTTTTTAAATTAAGATAAAAGATAAATCTTTTTAGTTTAAATGGTACCAAATCAGAGAAGAAAAAAAACATATTATATAGAAAACACTTTTCCTTTGATGATTGCAGTTTCTAAAAGTGTTAAGGACATTTTTATTAAATTTAGAGAAAGTACAAATACAAACACACAACTTCTTCCAAAAGGCCACTTTGTGATGAAATATATACAGATATATGTTTAAGGTTGGTTTGCCTGTTTTAAAATGCTAAATTGTTTCTGGCTTGAGAATCACCTATTGCTTTAAATGTCTTTCAATACAACTCCAGTGCTGTTGTCAGGTAACATGGCAAAGATGTAAATGTGGGCAACACAGCTAAAATGGGTTTCAAAAGATTCCCAGGCCCACCAGTTCCAAGTCCAGCAAGGTTGATAAGAGGCACAGCTGCAGAGTAGGGTGCTAAAAATGGATTCCCATCTGCTCTTCTACTGGTTCTGGACCCTGCTGTATCTTTAAAAGTTTTTCATACATTTGTGGCTGCTTTTGTCTTTCCTGGTGAATTTAGAGCTTTCATGTCATGAGCAGAAAGCTTTGGTGTTGGAACAGATGGATGAGATTCGGTTTCTAGAAATTTAACAAAAAGTTCTAAAAAAGAATTATTAAGCACAGACTGTTGATTTGGTCTCAGAGGTGTGGTGGGAGCACTTTTTGATCCTTCTCCAAGACACTCTGCTAACTGTGAAAAAAATCATGGTCCAGAGGAGAGCTGTGGCAAAATATCAGGTTTTCCTAAAAGAAGATCCTTGGTGTTGCAAAGCTGCCCTAGGCTGTACTGAATTTGTTTTAATTCCTGGCCAAATTTTTTAAATTTGATTTCTATCTGCTCATATCTTTGGATTATGCCAGTACAGTCTACCTGTAAAATAGAATTGTTATCACTGTCATGCAAAACCTGGACCTGAAGTTGATGAAGTTCTTCCTGTACTTGGGCAGACTCATGCTGCATATTTTGTACCATGGTCATCACTTGTTTCCACTCTTCAATTTTCTTCACTTGTTGCTTTTATATATCATGTTCCTTTAGTAGCTCCTCAATCTGATTACTATTAACACCTCCATCCCTGTCCCCTGTGTTGTATGTCTGTAAAGCAGTCAATAAAGTCTGACATTTCTGAGTTAATGCATCTATTTCAATATCTTTTTCTTGAATAGTATATGATAAATTCCGTACAGTTTCTCTAAACATATCCTGGCCACTACTTTCAAACCTATTGTACAATGTTTTATTTTCATCTTGCAGCTTAATAAGGGCTGCTTCTTTGGCAGTAACTATGTCTATCATTTTGTGATATTCTTTTTTTTTAGGTGGCTATTTTCCCTAGCCTTCTCAATCAAAACAGCTAATCCTTGTTCTCTTTCCATGACATAGGCCTGTAGTTGCTGTTGAAGTTAAACAACATTCTGGGTGTAGGGAGCTGAAGAGATTCTTGCATGAAGAGCTTGTATTTCCAACTCTTTCTGCTGGATTATCTGAGTTAATTAACAACCTCATCTTTAGACAGATTTTCAACCTGTTTTGTTTAAGATAAATTCTTTTCATTTAGAAGTTTCATCTCCAATTCTCATTCTTTTATCTCTGTTACTAATCTTTCAGTTTCAGCTTTAGATAAATCATCCTCTTCACTTCCATTTTTTATATGAAGGCTCTGAACTTTTGTTTCTAGGAAAATATCAGATTCACAGATTGAATGCCCTTTCTTGCTTTATGCATCTGAGTTCTGACTTGTTCGATTGTTTTTTGCAAATTCCTGTTCTCATCTTTCTCTAAAAAGAGCTGGGCATGTGTGGTATTCATTTACTCATGTTGGTATTGAAATTCATCCATTTCCTTTTTCTGCTCCTGTAAAGTCTGAAGTAGTTGCATCTTACTCTGGCTTTGATCTTCAATTGTCTTTTGATGATATCTTCTTTCCTCTTCAAGATCACTCTTTATTATATTCAGTTGCAATATCTCAGATTCCAGTTCCATGATATCTAGAGGTTTGGGCTCAGCTACAGGTATGGCTTGATTCTGCTGTTCCCTGAGTCTTTCTGGTTTTTCTTTCAGATGATTGTTTTTTTCTTTCATGGATGTAAGACTTCTGTCTTTTTCCTCTATGGCTTATTGCAAAATTTCATTTTTCCTTAAGGCCTGAATACATTTCTCTAATTCCTCCTGGAGCTCTGAACTTCTTCCTTTAATTTTTTCAATAGAAATTTCTTTCTCTTTTATAAGTTGGGCCAAATGCTTCTGCTTTTCTAAACTAGATGATAAACTTTCTTTAGTTACTTTATGATCTGAATCCATCTGCTCAATATTCCTTTTGAGTTTGGATATTTCAAAGTCCTTCTCTTGACTGAATTTATTTAAATGCTTATGTTCCAGTTGTAAGGCCAAGCTAATCAGGGTACATGTATTAGACAGCTCTCCAATGGTTTGCTCATACTTGTTTGGTTCTTCCAACAGCCTCTTTTCAGCCTGACACAATTCTGCTACTAACTGTCCTTTTTTCATTCTTAAAGCCTCCACAATGGCATTTATCACTGGAGAAATCTGATTTTTCCCAGCCATAGATTCTTCTAGCTGATGTCTTTCATCTTCACATGCTAAGACCAACTTTCTTTTTCCATTTTAACATCAAAAGCAAGTTTCTTAAAATTTTCATTGAGCAGTTCTATTTATGAAAGATTTTGCTTTAAGTTTCTAACCTCAGCTTCCCTTTCTTTAAGTAAATCATCCTTAAAATTACTGTTGCAGTTTTGCTTAAGAGATAGAGTTAACTCATTCTTGACTCTTTAAAACTCCCCCTCATTTTGTGTAATAAGTTCCTTAAGTTGATCATTCTCCTTTTGAATATTTAAATTATTGTTTTGTGATTTGTTTAGCTGATTTACTAAATCTTCTAATTTATCCTTAAGCTTCTGCTGGGTTAAATACATATTATGACAGACCAGTTCACTTTGAATTAACTTTTCATTCTGTACATCCAGTTCTTTCATAATGTTCATTTTACCATATTCAAGTTGAGAAACTCTCATCTTTTCATTATTCAAATTTTGTTTTAATTTACTGATGATTCTGTCTCCTTCAGTTTGTTTTTCTGATAGTTGCTCTTTCAATAAAATCATGTGCTTTGTAACTTCTTTTTCTGTTTGTCTAATCCTTCTAACTTAGTTGCCACTATTTCCTTTTCAACAATGCTCTGATTGAGTCTTGTTCCTTTGCTTCGAAAGTAACTCTCAAATTATTTAATTCTGAATCCAAGTTCATATCTCCTGTAGCTGTACTTTTAACAACTTCAAATTCCATGGTCAATTTTAAAAGTGATATTTGAAGTTCTTCTTTTTCTTGACCCAGTAATGATTTCTCTTTTTCTAAAGCTTGGATATACTTTTTAAGTTTCAAATTTTCTTCAGTGAAGCTGATATCCTGGTTTAAACTACTCAATCTCATTATTTCATTTTCAGCATCAGTCAGTGCTTGTTGTAGTCTGAACACTTCTTCCATTGACGAGTACAGAAGAATTCTTTCCTTTTCTGTTACAGTGTCACTTTGCTTCACAACATAAGGTTATAATATACTACATTCCAGTTTGAATCTCTCACATTCTTCAATTATCTCTCTCTTTCCCAGATTTAGCAATTCTTCTTCCCTCCTCAAAACATCTCTTTGATTTTCTGCAGAAAATAATTTTTCATTTCTGTCATTTACTCTCTCCTCCAGTTCTTCAAATTTTTTTGTACACTGTATTTCTTCAGTTTGTAGAATTTGAATAGGATTTTGTATCTCATGAATTTTAGAGTTCTGAGTTACTCCAATTCCTGCACCACCTTGTTGAGACAGAATTTCAAATTCTTCAATTTTGTTCTGAATAGTTGCTTAATTCCTCTTGATGCTGATGACTTATTTCTGCCAACTTTTGTTGATGTGCATTCTGCAGTCCTGGGATTTCACATTGATGGTTGTCAGTTTCTTGACTTAGGTTCTGTTTAAGCTCCTTGATCATATTTTGCAGTTTGCAAATTTGAATTTGATCAGAACTATTTATTCCTTATGTCTGAGCAATATGCCTTCAATGGCTAACTTCAGACTCAAGCTTAAAACTTCATTTGACAGCCTGTTTATTTCTTTTTTTTTTTTTATTGCGGGTAAAAATCAAATTTTTCACAATACATAAAAATATTTGTAAAATGATATATAAATACATATGTATATATGTGCATTTGTTTACATAAATGTTATTATATACATATATATATATGTATGTATTTTTAAAGGCGCTAAGATTACCTAAATATTACTCAGAAATTACAGGGATTCCTATCTTCCCCACCTCCCACACCTCCAAGAACATCCCACACCACCATCTTTCAACCATGTGACACAACACCTGCAATGGATATACACATCCTGGGGCCATGCCACTGAGCATGGACCACAGTTCACATCATAGACCACACTCTCTCCCACACAGTTCTGCATGGTATATGCTGATGGAAAATGGCCTACATCTGTCACCACAATGCCACTCAGGACAACCCCCAAGTCCCAAAAAAGCCCCTGTATTTCAACTGCCCTTCCCCTTCCTGCACCAAAAGCATCCAGTGGCCACTGGATCCACCTCACTGTTATAATTTCTTCCATTGCTTGAATCACAATATGTCTAAAACAGAATACCATTAAGTCCACTCTAGTCCATAGCTCTTCCCCCAATCCTGAGGGGACTGGGATGGTGATGTCCACTCCACCTCCAAGTGAGAGAGGGCTTATATCCCGTATATACGGTGGATGGGTTTATCCTGCCTGCAAATGAAGGCCCTCTCCATTCCCTAGGATGGCCGTTGCCCATCGTCATCTCCTCGCCAGGCCACTTGGATGAGTCCATTGAACTGTAGGGTAGGAGTTGCAGCTCCAACGAGATTCCAGGCACAGCTGGCACATTGGTAGGCCAGAGGCTTCAGTCTCTGGAAGTATACCTAACAACTCCAGCATCACATATAGGTTGGAATAGAAGGGACTGATGGACCATGTGCAGGGATGACTTATTTGAGTCCATCTCTGTCACTCTCGTGAGCACAGACTCCACTGAAGAGTCCACTAATTAGGCATCAATCTCTGGGGCTATCCACACTTATATAGGACCTGGGGGACTCCAGAGCCCTCAGGGGTCCCTCTGTGTGGGGTGATATCCACTTTTGTGTTCTATGAGATCCTTCTGAGGTGTGCATAAGCATTATCTCTGGGATGACCTCCCAACTCTCGTTGAAGTCTCTTAGCCATGTGAACTCATTTCTCTTTACCTTTTCCCCCTTTTATTCAAGGTCTTTTTCCAACCGTGTTGCCCGTTGGCACTTGGTATTAATCCCTCATTGCCAGGGATACTCATCCCCGGGAGTCATGTCCCTACATTGGGGGGAGGGTAATGCATTCATATGCTGAGTTTGGCTTAGAGAGAGGCCACATTTGACCAACAGGGAGGCTCTCAGGTGGCAACACTTAGTCACCCCATAACAGTAGGCTAAGTTTCAATTAGAAGAGCAAATACTCATAAGGCTAGTCCTCAATAACAAGAACACATCAGTGGGCCATGCTCTTTTGCCAGTCACGGCATCTGCATTCAGGGGACTGTTGCTGTTCCCTTGGGGAATGTAGAAGAGCTCTCCAGGCTGGGAATTCAGATTCCCTCATTTATTGAGCAATTGTCTACCCACCATGACCATGCCCCATCCCTTGATCATTTGAACAATTTCATATATCTTTCATGTATATTCAGATGGACTTACTCCCATGAATCCCCCATCCCAGACAACCCCCACCAATGATCCACTGCAGCCCCCCTTGTAACCCTTCTGTGATCTAAAGCTTTCTTGAACATG
>JAQZBX010033990.1:0-25161 GCA_029593785.1 Cabassous unicinctus
CCCTAATCATAATTCAATCATGCCCAGATTAACAGATCAGATTACAGGCATGATCCAATTATATTTTTGGAATTCATAATTACATCAAATTCCCCAACGGTTACACCAACTTAATGTATATCTACAAAAAAAAAAAATACACTCCAAAGTCACATAGTTCAAGTGCACATGGCCCATTCATCAAGATAGACCATATATTTGACTCTAAAAGAAGTATGAATAAATTGATAAGAATTGAAACCAAACAGAGAATCTTCTCTGACTATAGTGGAATAAAATTAGAAAGCAATATCAGAAATATAGCCATAAAATCCCCAAATATTTTAAAATTAAAGAACTTACTTCTAAATAACTCATGAAGAAAATAACAAGGTAAATTTAAATATAATTCTAATTGAATGAACATGAAAATAAAAGATATGAAAGAAGTGCTGAGAAAGAAATATATAGCTTTGAGTGTTTATATTAGAAATGAAGAAAGGTCTAAAATCAAAACTACAAGCTTCCACTTTAAGACTCTGAAGAAAAAAAGAAGAATAGCAAGAAAAATGGAAAGGAGGACAAACAGACCAAATTAAATCCAACAGAGTAAAGGAAATGTAATAATGAAAATGAAATCAGAAAACAATGAAATAGAAAATATGTAAATAATAAAGGCAAACCAATGAAACCATAGCTTTTTGAAAAGATTAATAAAATTGATAAAACTCTAGATTGATCACAATAAAAAAGAAAAGACACAAATTACAAAAATCAGGAATGAAAGAATATCAGAAATTAAAAGAATCATAAAGTCAATATTATGAACTGTTGCATTACTAAATTTGACATTTTAGATGTAATGGATAAAGTCTTTGAAAACAAAATTGCCAAAACTGACACAAGAAGAAATAGAAAATCTAAATAGTCCTATAACTATCAAATACAGTGAATTTGTCATTTAATGTCTTTCCAAAAATAAAATTCCAGTTTTAGATGACCTTCCTGGTGAAATTCATGAAATGTTTAAGAAATAAATAAAACTAATCCCAATCAATACCTTTCAGATAGAAAATAAGGAAACATTTCCCAATACATTATATGAAGCAAATTGTGCATTGATAATAAACCAAAAAAGCACATTATAAGGAAAGAACATTGTAGACCAATATTCCTCATGAACATAGAAGTGAAAATCCTCAACAAATTTCAATTTCAGCAAATCAAATTCATAAATATATTAACCTGATAGTGCATCTCCATCAAATGGGATATATTCTAACAATTCAAGATTAGTCTTAATTTTCAAAAACGAATCAATATAATTCATAATATTATTGAATAAAAGAGAAAATCATATGATTAGCTCAATAGAAGCAGAAAATAAATTTGACAAAATTCAACACACATTTGTGATAAATACTCTCAGTAAACTAGGGATAAGTGGGAATTTCCTCAAATTTATAAAGACCATCTACAAAAATTCTGCAGCTAACATTAAACCTAATGGTAAAAGACTGAATGCTTTCCAACTAAAGTCAGAAACAAGGCATAGGTGGCAGTTATAACAACTTCTACTCAACATTTCTACCAAGGCAATAAAACAAGATTTTTAAAAAGTGGCATACAGATTGAAAAGGGAGAAGTTACATGCTTTTTAATCTTTGATGACATTTTCATGTGCATAGGGCTTCCTACGGAAATATACAACAAAGTTATAAGAACTTAAGTGAATTTAGCAGAGTCACAATGTATAAAGTTAACATATACTTTCAAATAACTATAATAAATTTTTTAAAAAACTAGATGATTAATTCATACATTCAATTTTCACAAATGCTGAATGTTCCAAATATGAGATATAGAAAAATTCATTTTGGGAAGAATCAATAATTCTAGATGAGTACAGATTGGGAGAGACAGATTCTCTTAGTAGAAATTGAAACTGCTCCAAAAGGTTCATCACTTGAAAACCCAACAATTTAGATATTACTCTTATAAAAAGAAGTTGAAACTGGAATATAATGACAGACCCATTTTACTCCCAATTATGGAAGGTAATATCATTACCAGTTTATTGCAATTGAATTCCAGAATGTGGTACATTAACTGCAATTAAGGAAAGAGATGCCATATATATTAAGAAGCTCTGGGCAAAAGAATAATAATATGAGTCCTGAATCAGTTATGCTAAGGGATCTAACGTCACTTCAGCACCTGTAATTTGTCATTATTATTAAGCCATGAAATGAAAAGGTGAGCCAAGTGGTATGTGCTTTCCAATGGTAAGTTTATATTGGAATGAGGTACTATGCCACCAGAGCTGCTAAAATATGTTATAATGAATTCATAAAGAAAACCCAGACACTTAAAAATAACAAGGCCCACAACAGTGAATTTCAACAGGGTTTGCTAAAGAGGAATCAATATTTTTTCTCTGAGACTGATTTCCTCTGATTCTCTCTTGCAAATATAGACATTGGAAAGTAAAGAGATCATTAGTTTCATCTTAAACTTTAATAAGTCAAAGACCAGATGTTTCAAATTTAAGGCCTAGATTCAAGATATAGCTACTTCTTAAACATGCAACTTACCTCATATGCTCCAGGGAATAAAGCAGTAGTAATTATTTTTCATATGTGCACTAAGTAAATTAGAATAACAAATATGTTCAGAAACTGTCACAAAGTTAAAAATTGTAAAAGCTTTGAATAAAGTGTTACAATCACATAAAATTATTAAAATTCCAAAGTATTTTTGTCTATTAAACTCCATATAACAATGACTAATGAGTCTCCTGAGAATACTGTATAATATAGCTACTAATAATAGCAATAATAATAATAGCCAACACTTTATTTTTACTCAGTATTTACTATTCACTAAATGCTATGCAAAAATGTATTCAATCTTCATAACAAAACAATTAAGAAGGTATTGTTGTTATCTTTATTATTATATTATTAATATCCTTATTATTATTTGTAAGTAAAATAATCAAGGCATAGAGAATTTAAATCATTGCCAAGGTCATTTATCTAGTAAATAGTAGAGCTGAGAGTCAAACAAATTTGTCATACTCGGAAAACTAAGCTCTTAAACACGGTGATATTCTGTATCAGAATAAAAAGTAAAAGTATCTAGAGATACTTAATATATTTCAGATAGCTTTCCCTCCACTCCCAAATGGAGGAAAGTACTATATAATAAGGCATTGTGGCAATTTGGAAGTAATAAGCAATAAACTATATAGAACTTAGAATCTGATATATATGAGTCAATAACACACATGCAAGTTACACAAATCTATTGAAATAATAACACAGAAAACAAACTATTTGGAAAAAAGGAATAAATAAAGATCCATACCATTTAATTAAGTAGAATGAATAAATCTAGCTGCAAAGAATTAATAGATCTAAAGTTCAGAGGTTCATATTGACACACATGCACATGCATACAAACATAAACCACAATTCCCTTTCTAGCAATTCCTAGAGTTGATGTACCATCATTTCCTATAATCAACACTTTCTACTTTATTGGTCTCCGGTCAACAACAACAAGAAGAAATAACCTAAAAAGAGCTGTGAAGAAGTGAAAATCAAATAAGTTCTAAACTTTAGCAGCAGGGATGGCGACTGTCACAGGGGAAGCAGCATTGGGGTGAGCAGCAGGAAAGAAACTTGGCTGATGGCTAACTGCATGAAAGTTTAATTGTTCATGTAGACTCCTGGAGACAAAGCTGAAAGGATCTCCGAGAATGCCCGGATCGCTCTGTCCAACCACCTCAGTACCAGGGAGCCTCCATCCAGACACTCGAACAATTCTCGGTAGATGGCTCTCTTCTTTGTGTTAAGAAAATCTCCAGGGTCTCAGATTTCAAAATTGCCCTCACTCACACATTTCATATATTTCCCCCATCTTTCCAAAATCTCTCTTTTTTACTAAGTAAATCTAACTTTCCTATGTGAGTACTGGGTCTGGAGGACAAATATTATACAAGCCTTCTTTATTTCCCCATTTAAGAAGAATATTTTCAAGAAGCAAAATGGACACATGCTTTCAAGGAAATTGCCTTTTGAAGAGAGAACCACCAGCAAGGAGCAGGAGCAAGAATTCTCATGGTCACACAGAACTGAAAATATTCAGGGATCCAATAGCCAGAGTGAAAAAACCTGAAAATGCATGGAGCAGCAGATACAATATTTTTTCTCAAAGAAAATATTGCCTTATCAAAGGGACAATTTAGCCTTAGACTAAAGACTAGTCTTTGGTCTCTTCTAACAAAAATTAAAACCAAACTGAAAAAGAATGAAACTGATATCAAGTAACTTAACTATGTTCCAGAACAAAGTTCAAAAGCATTTAAAGGACAAAAAAAAACCCAACACCCCCAAAACTGAATTTAACAGTGCCTGATAGCCAATAAACAATACCAGGAACACAAAGAAGTAGTAAATATGACTCATTATGAGACTCAGAAGTCATACGGATGATAAAACAGATAAATAAGGATATTTAAGAAGCTATTATAAACATTTTATGGGCAACTTTATGACAATAAATTCAACAACTTGGATGAAATGAACAAATTCTTTGTATACAAACTAACAAAGCTCATTCAAGAGGCTTTGAGTAATTAAAAACCTTTACCAAACTAGAAATAGAAAGTAAATTCCTAAGTCTGAGTAAGGGCATCTGCAAAATTTATACCATTAATATCATACATAATGATAAAAGATGGAATGGCTTTGCCCTAAGATTAGTAATGAAAAAAGGATGTCTGATCTCACCCTTTCTTTAACTTTTTACTGGAGGTCCTAGGGAATGACTTTCCTATAGATAGGAAAGAAGAGGTAAAAGCAATATTAGCATCCTGAATGGCATTGCAGTGACAGATATAGGCCATTTTATATCATCCCATAACATGCAGAACTGTGTGGGAGAGAGTGTAGACTACAATGGGAACTATGGTCCTTGCTCAGTAGCAATGCCACAGGATGTGTTTATCAATTGCAATGAATGTGCCACACTAATGAAGGATGTTGTTTATGTGTTAGGGTGTGGGAAGTGTGGGGAGTGCAGCATATGGGAATCCCTATATTTTGTGTGTAACATTTATGTAATCTAAGTATCTTTTAAAAAATAAAAAAATTTATAAAAAAACAAAAACAAAACAATATTAGATCAGTTGTCAAAAAACATTTATGTTCCTATATACTGGTGATAAACTATCAAAAATGAAATTTAAAAATAAATGACATTTACAATACCATACAAATATGAAAAACTTAGGAATAAATCTGAAAAATGTGTCCAACACCTGCACATAGAAAACTATAAAACTCTAGTGAGAGATATTTTTCAAAATAAATTAAATTAATGGAGACTTTACCATGTTCATATATGGAAACTCAGTATTGTTAAGAAGTCAATTATCCCCAAATTGATCTATAGATTTAATGAGACCCCAATCAATAATCCAGCATGTTTTTGTTGAAATTGACAATCTGATTCTAAAATTTATGTGGAAAGTCAAAAGACACCCCCTCCACAAAAAGAGCAAAACACAACACATTGTATTATAAGAACAAAGTTGTGTGATATAAATGACCTGATTTCAAGACTAAATATAAAGCTACAGTAGTCAAGATAGCCTGTTATTGGCATAAAAATAAACATATAGACTAATAAAAGAGTCCAGAAATAAATCCATATAGTGTTGTCAACTGATTTTCAACAAAGTTAGGAGGATATTCAGTTAGAGGAAGATAATCTTTTCAAGGAAGCGGATGTAGCTCAAGTAATTGGGCTCCCATCTACCATATAGGAAGTCCAGGGTTTGATTCCCTGGTGAAGGCAAGCTGGCCTGCGCGGCGAGCTGGCCCAAGTGGAGAGCTGGCCCACGTAGAATGCTGGCCTGTGCAGGAGTGCTGGGCCCTCAAGAGTGCTGGCCCATGAGAAGAGCTGGCACAGCAAGATGACGCAACAAAAAGAGACACGGAGGAGAGACAATAAGAGATGCAGCGGACCAGGGAGCTGAGGTGGTGCAAGAGATTGAGCGCCTCTCGCCTACTCTCGAATGTCCCAGGATCAGTTCTTGGTGACGCTGAAGGAGAAGACAACCAGACAAAGAAGAACACACAGCGAATGGACACAGAGCGCAGACAATGGGGGGTGGGGGAGGGAAAAATAAACCTTAAAAAAAAAAAAGATAATCTTTTCAACAAATTGTGCTGGAACAATAGGGAAGCCACAAACAACTCAATGAACTTTTTTTTTTTTCTTTTTTTTAAGTCAATGAACTTTGACCCTTGAAAAATTAAGTAAAAATAGGTTGTAGACCTACATGTAAGAGCTAACACTATAAAACCTTTAGAAGAAAAATAGGGGAGTATCTTAATAATAGTGAGTTTGGGATAAATTTTCTTAAATAGGACACAAAAGCACAAACCTTAAAAGAAAAAATGGTAAATTGGACTACATCAATAATAAAATGTTTGCGCTTCAATAGACACTATTATAAAAATGAAAGTGTGAGCCACAGACTGGTAGAAAATATTTGCGAAACATCTGATAAATTTGAGTTTAGAATATATAAAGAACTTTTATATCTCAGTAATGAGACAGACAAACATAATTAAAAATTTCACCAGAGAAGATATACAGATGGTAAATGAACATGTGAAAAGATGCAATTAAAATGTAAATTAAAATTAAAATGAGATGCTATTAAATACTGAGTAAAATGGTTAAAATTAAAAAGACAATTACACTAAATATTGGTGTGGATGCAGAGAAATTGGGACTCTCTTACACATCTATGTGAATGTAAAACTCTACAATTACTTTGAAAGAGTTTGACAGTTACATTAAAAATTAAAATTACACCTGCCATGAGAACAAATCATTCTATTCCTAGGTATTTATGCAAAAGAAATGAGATCATATGTCCACATATTGATCTGTGCAAAAACATTCATAACTTTCTAATAGCCCGAAATTGGAAAGAATCCAAATGTCTATTATCAAGTGAATGAATATCCATACAATGGAATACTACTCTGCAATAAAAAGGATGAGCTATTGAGCTATTGATACAAGCAACCAAAATGGATGAATGTCAAATTAGGTATCCTGAGTAAAAGATGGCAGACTGAAAAAGAGCATACATATGTGTGTGTGTGTGTGCGTGTTTGCAAGCATATATGTATATGTTAATGGACACCCACACAAGCATTTATATAAAATTCTAGATAATGCAAACTAACCTATGGTGGCAAAAAGCAGATCACTTGGGGGGATGGGTAGGGTGTAGTTAGGTAGGAATTGAGTAAAAGAGGAATTAGATAAGTTTAGGAGATATATATATGGGCATTATGTTAATTGTGGTGATGAATTCAGAAGTGTATATGTATGTTAAAACTCTTCCAATTATAAAAATTAAATATATTAAATTTATTGGAAATCAGTAAATCTATAAAATAATTCAACTAGAAAGTTACATACAATAATATTTATATACTAAATCAAACAAGGATGGGACAGATTACAAATTTGCCTTTTGTGAAAATAATTTTTCCCCACTGGAATCAGGGTACTTGATTCTTCTTATGACAAACCATTTTCCCTTATTATACTCTCAGGGTATGTTGAGAATTATATGCACTATATAACAAGATAGGAAGGAAGGGATCCATTCCACACATACTGCACACACACACACACACACACACACACACAACGATACAGGACTTGAGCTTGACTTTAAGGAGAGAAAGAGAGACATGGAAATTATGCTTTGGACCTTGGTTTCTGGCAGAATGGCGATGCTAAGGATCAAATTAGGGGCCTTAGAGAAGCAATATTTAAAATAAAATTGAGTGTGTATTTGAAACATTCAAAGTCCACAGGATTGAGAGTAATTGGAAACGGAGACCTTTGGAGGGAGCAGCTGTCCGCATTCCTGCTCACTCAGTTATAATCCGCATTTCTGTTTAGAGCATTACTGTCTGTTAGAACTTTCTGTGAGGATGGAAATGTTCCATATCTACACTTTCCAATACGTTAGTCACTAGTCACATGTAGCGACTGAGCACTTGAGAGGTGGCTGGGGAGTAAATAACTTTAATGTAAATCACTTTAAATTTAAATAGCCACACATAACCAGTGGCTCTCCAAATGGCACAGGGGTAGAGAGTCCTCACCCATTCAACATCCCTACCTAGGAATTTCAGATAAACCTATCACCTTCATTTCTTATTATTTATTTATTCATTTATTTAATAAATATTCATTTGATACCTTCTCCCTTTTGTTTATTTTTGTATCCCCAGCATTTAGCACAAGGAAGACCAGTGTCCTCATTAAGATCATGGTCAAGTAGGTGCCATTAATTACCAAATCCTAATTATAGTATTAATGGAAATGTCACTCAACTTTACTCATCTCATTTCTGCTATTTTCAAGACACTCTCAAGATCATTAAAATTTATCTGGGAGGGGCGATTTAAGCAAGACTCTTTTTTTTTTAGACTTTGTTGTTGCTGTTTCTTTCTGGTGCTGTGGAAAAGGAACAAAAGCTGTTTTTTGACCAGTTGTGCTGATGTTGTGTTAGACACCCTAAAACTAAAACATTAAAGTTCCTCAAATAGAAATGATGGAATACTCAAGGCACCATTTCATATATGTTGGCTTTTTTTCCCCCATTTCCTAAAGTCTGCTCACAATAAATGCTGAAGTTCAGAGCAACTCGGCGATTACACTGATGTGACTTATGTATGTCTATATATTGCTAAAATCAAAGGCAACAAAAGCATTTTATCAAGTTTTTAAAATTAAATCCTCTTACAAAAAGGGAAAAACAAATTTGTTTGAAGATGCCCAAAAACTGAAATACTCAATAAGACTGTCCAGTATATCTAAAACCCTGAGAAATAACCTGTGTGAAGTAATTTCTATTCACATATACAGAACATATGATAGCATCTGAATTCTTTTGGGGCAGAATTTTTTTAAAACTAATTGATAATAAAGCCCTGGCAATCAGATGGATACTTAAAATTATCAAAGCCTGGTTTAAAATCTTGAGGAAAATAAAAGAAACATGTCAAAGATTTAATCTTGTGATTTCAAATCCATCCAGAACTGTAAATTTGTCAGAGAAACCCACTGAATGATCCTGAGGGGAAACAAGCAAGTTTATGAAGGAAACACCAACCCCATACACGTGTCAAAAAGATAGGAAATCAATGTCTGAGAAGTCTTTAGACTGTCAAAAATACACATTTTTGGCTGCTTTAGCTTCTACTCATTGGGACACCCAGAGGAATTATTAGAGCCTCGGAACCGCAAGCCTCATTACTATAGATGCAATAAAGCTTATTTTCTACATACTTATTGGTTATCACCATGTTAAAGTGGTGAAATGCTGATATCCCCAGTACTCCCGTGAAAGATGGAGTAACTAAATCTAATTTTTGAGTCTCAAATTGCTAACTTCCTAGCAGAGCCAACAAGAATTACATGAACGACTTCATTTTTATACTCATAACTAAAACCAACTTGCTATATCAAAAATTTCATATAGTGTAATGGAAGGAAAAAAGATATTTCTGACCTAACACCATTCAGATAGCATTAAAATTATCCTGATGGGTAGCAAATAAAAAGCACCACAATATTTTGTGACAGTGAATTAACTTAATATATGCTCACACATAAAGTACATTAGCCAGCACTTGGCTGTGCCTTTTGCAACACAGGGAACAAAGTAAGAAAGAGCCACAGTTATCTGGAAGAAATACAGGAATCTCAGGAAATATTGAAAAGGAAGGGCTCCTTCTGAGTGTGCACGTGATGCCCATTTCAAGACGTCAAACCTCAGGTTCAGGCTACAAAAGCAGGTTATTAAAGTTACTTTGTCACCATCTGTCCCAAGCTCTGGACACAGAGGGAAGGCACAAAATGGTCCACGTTTCCAGCTCCAAAGAGATTCTATTGCTCTATCATCACCAGGGTGCTTTAATTTCCATCATGAACAAACGGTGCTTTGAAAAAACTGCACATCTAATTTGTTTACTATTTTCATTAGTGTGGTTTTCTTGGTAACCAATATGGGAGCAGAAAAGATAGCTGTCTGGGTCTCAGAGCCTGTGAGTAAGGTGGCCTGTAACAAAAGGCGACTCTATGCAGAAAACTTGTTTTTATTTCTATAAAAATAGTTTCTCTCAATAGCAGCATCTAATAGACTTTTTCCCAAAGTTTAATGTTTCCAAACTTGCCTGATTGTAAGAATCTTTTTGAATGATCATTAAATACAGACTACCAGACCCTTCTCTGGGGCTTCCAATTCAGTGGGGAAGCTTAAGGAATCCATATTTTAAACAACTATCCTAGGCTTGAAAAACACTGCCCTAGGGTATCATTCTGCTGAAATCAACTATCAGAAAGAAAAAGTAGTGCCAAATAGCAGCATTTAGTTCTGAGCAAAGTCCATGAAACCCTGGCCACTACCAGTTCCTCTCTGCTTCTTTCCAAATCTCATGGTATTAAAGGGATGTTTATAAAAATTGTCCATCTGACTGTTTATAAAAGGAGGTAGGACAAATGTATCATGAGCTGGTAAAGCAGTTTTTCCCATTTAGGTGCAGATTCCACACTTCTGGCAGAGAGCTTCCAAAATAGCTTTTTCATCAGCTAAATTCTATAAAATTAGACATAGTTCAAGTTCCCCAGGATCCAGGCTCTGAGATGGAGATTTGCATACAGTAGGTTCATTGGGGAGCTCTTGGGATCAATACCTTTGAAGAAGTGAAAGAAGAAGGAGTGGGTAAAGGGAGATGTTGAACAGAATGCACTGCAACAAAGGCATTGGCTGATTCTCAGGGAAAGCTCTGGCGCTATAATGTCCCTAAGAGTTGTCCCACACTATGCCAAGGCGGCCAGGCCTTTACATTACCTTTCTTGATGTTGTATTCAATATGGGTTGCCCTTGAGGATGAGATTGGGCAAGGTAGTTATCTTCTTCTGAGAGCAATTCTCAGGGACAGACTCACTCATGACCCCTCAGAAGTCAACACCAGTTAAGCAAATGAGGGCTTGGGTCCCGAAGGGCAGAATTGCAACACACACCACAACATCCACTACAATGCCCGGATATCAAATCCACTTGAGCTCCCCTTCTTCCATGTCTGGTTGCTCCACACTTCAAGAAGAAAACAGATAAAAGGGGCCCATACTTACCTTTGAGACCACAAAGAAGCTCTAAACTCTTTAAAACTGGTGATTTAGCTGAGAGTTTGTGCACATTTTCAAAGTACAATGAAGGCAGAAGAGGAGAGTCAACATATTTTAGCACTAAGACTTCAGGTTTCATTTGAGTTAGTTGTTCCAGAAAAGCAAAAGGGAATAAAACACAGAGAAACACTAACAAAGACTCACATTACCAGCCTTTTAAATACACTGACCATACATTGGTAGTTTATATTGAAAAAAGGAAATGTGCATTTTACACATTTCAGTGAATCAACATTCTCATCCACTAAGGCCTCTCATCAATCATTTAGTGGTCAGACAATCCCACAAACAAGGAGTGCATCCAGGCTCCCTTCTGGAGTTATTACAAGTTTCAGGTGTTGTTTGCTAGACTTGCACAGTGAACACTTTCACAGGGTACTGTGCAACATGAGGCACCAAGCCACTGCTAAATGGTGTGGCTCTCAAATGTTCACTGGGGATAATCAAGCTTAAGTCAAGTGTCAACAGAAGTCTTGTTTAACCACAAAAAGCCAGACGGTGCAATCTGTGCTCTGGCATTACTTCTATAGGACCCGGTGTTCTCTAGAGCTAGGTTTTCTGCTGTCCTTACTGAAGTGGAAGATCTCTAGACATAAACTGGCAATTGGGGATAGGGAATAGCATAAAGCTCCATATACTTGTCTGTTTAATTTGAACATAGGCAGCATTATGAACTTTGAACCTAAACTATCCTCCTGGTAAATGGGGAATGTTTTATGAGCAAGATCATTCTACAACCCAACCTGAAGTCAACATGCCCTCAAAGAGCAAAAAGGTCACTTGGCCACTTGGTAGATAGTAATCACTGATATAATTCTAAGTCTTTATGATAAACCCAGATGCCAGTTTTCATTTCCCTTGGGAATTGTCACCTCTCTAATCTATTTGGGAAAGAAGGGAGGGATTGCCTCACATCCAGTCTTGAGTCATCAGTCTAGACTTTACTCAGTAGCAAAGTGTGTTCTTCTTCACACACTTGTATTCCCCATGCAAACATTTTGTTTCTTGCTGCTGGCCTTTCTATTGACCAATTTTCACTTGACCTGGGCATCAATAAAAGGATAAAGGAAGAGAAGGATTCAACCCTGTTCACTGCTCCAGAGCTTTGTTCTCTTTACTTCTGCTATGACAACACAAGTCAAATGAGTGTAACCAACCTTAATCAATGGTTCCATTTAAATAAGATTTACACTTTTGTGTTAATTTCTCTTGCCATTTTATCCATACAATTTTTTCTACAAGATAAGGAAAATGTAACCAAGAGGTCACACATTTTACCAGGGTTTCTTCGTCCGCATACTTATTTTCTAAACTTGCATATCTGATTGTAGGGTCTGAACTTTACTGTGAACAATCTTCTTTCTAAACCCTGCCTGAGAGTCTCTCTGACCATCTTTCTAAAGGGTTACCCCCTATGCACATGAATTGGTTTTCTTTCCAAGATCCATTTTCCCCCTAGAATTTTATTTTTAACCAAGCCTGAGCATTTTGACTAGAACAAAATCCAAGAGTAATTTTTGTATTGGGATTGGGGTCAGGGCAGAGAGGGGAACAGATGAGCTCACCTTTGATTTTCAAAGTCCCAGATAGCAGTTAGGGCATGTGGTAGGGCTTGGTATTCCAAGTCTAGTGAGCAATCCACAAGAGAATAGGAGGCTGAGGTCTTGTTTCTTAAAGAATTGCAGACCCATGTCTTAATCTTCCTAGGAAAAATGAGCTGAAGTATCCACATACACACAAAAAGGTACACAACTACATACATATCTCACAAAGAAACATACTAAAACAAGCATTTTCACAATGGATTTAGGACTTCACAATATTAGGTGTTTTTCTTAATCTACTGTTCTATATCTCTACTTCCTTTCATAGGAAAATTTGTTAAATCACTATATATTTGTGCTGTCTCCACTTCCTCATCCTTTATTCTTTCTTCAATCAACTACAATCAATGTTTTATCAATATCACTGCACTAAAATAGCTTTTACTGTGGTCAAGAACAAGCTACAAGTTGACAAATTCTGTGACCAACTGTCTTCATCTTATTCAACCCCTGGGAAGAATTTGTCACAGATGAACACTCTCCCTGTTGACTTATATGACACCTGGTTTTCTTCTTATTTCATTGTCAGCCTCCTTTGCTGACTCCTCCTCTTTTTCCCAAAGTAATTGTTGCCCTTGGTTCTTTTATTTTTCCCTGTACATTCTCTTGCTAGGTGATTTTATCCAGTCCAATGGCTTAAATACCATCTATATGCTGATAACTTTCAATTTTATGTTACAGGTCAGAGTTGTATATCCTCTGTACAACCAACATCAATACTTGGATGTCTGATAGGCATCCAATAAACTTCTTAATTTAGAATGGCCAAAATGTATGATTTTCCCCTTCGATTCTGCCCTTTTCTGCAATCATTTCCTTTGATAGTGGATGCCACCATCTGCCCGATTTGTCACAGCTAAAAGATCTGCATATTATCCTCTCTTGCCCCACATCAAATCCATCAATAGGCCCTGTGTTTTTAATGTCAAAAAATAGCCCAACTCAACTCATCTCTCAGTACATCCAGCACTTGAATTCTCAAGGTTCCCTTTTACTTGGACCACTGCAAAGGCCTTGGAACTGATCTCCTGCTTTCACTCTTACTCATCGTTTCTCCATAAACAGCCCAATTCTCTTTTAAGAGAAGAATTGGATGACACGACTCTTTTGCTCTTGATTCCCCTAAAGCTTCCATACAATTTAAAATAAAATCAAGCTCCCCTTCCCCAACACCTAGGACCATACATGACCTATCTCATTTCTTACCACTCCTCTACGATGTACTCAGCCTCAGGCATGGCCATCTTCTTGCTGTTCCTCAAACATGCCAATGTGTTTGTTCATGTCTCAGCTCTTCGAACTTGCTGTTCAATCTACCTTGAACACTCTTCCTAGATCAATACATGATTGGTCCTCTCAATAAATCAAGATTCTGCTCAAATGCCACTTTCTCAGGGGACCTTCGTTGAGCACTCAACCTAAGTAGTCCCTGTCCCCTTCATCACTCTTAATCACCTTTCTTTATTTATCATCATAGCACTTCAAGTACCTGACATTATCTTCTTAATTTTTTGGAAGACTTTTGAAGACAAGGGTCCTGTTTGTAGTATTTAATCCCAGAATACAGACCAGTACCTGGCATGGAATAGACAATCAATGAAGATGTATTGATGGAAGCAGATGTGGCTCAAACAATTGGGCCCCCATCTACCATATGGGAGGTCCAGGGTTCGATTCTTGGGGCCTCCTGGTGAAAAGCAAGCTGGCCCTCACAGCAAGCTGACCTCACAGAGTGCTGTCTGGCACAGGAGCACTGGCCCACACAGAGAGCTGGCACGGCAAGATGACGAAACAAAAAGAAACACAGAAGAGAGACAATAAGAGACACAGCAGACCAGGGAACTGAGGTGGCACAAGAGATTGAGAAGCATCTCTCTTCTCTGGAAGGTCCCAGGATCAGCTCCTGGTGCCGCCTACAGAGAAGACAAGCAGACACAGAAGAACACACAGAGAGCAGACAGCGAGCACAAAACAATGGGGGGCAGAGGGGAGTAAATAAATAAAAAAGATGTATTTAATGAAAGAACTGGTTTCCTGCTCTGAACTCTCCCGCTTAAATTGTGTCCTTTCATGGGGAATAAGAAGCAGGTCTATCACTGAGCCATGTTCCTTTGAAAACCTCTATTCCAAGCTGCATAAAGATCTGATCAAACCTTTGAAATTACCCCTTAGTTGGGCTTCTTATTAGAAAAGCAACCTTGTCTAGCAAGCAATTGAGAAAGTCAAATTGCTTTCTTCTGCTCACTGAGTTCTGGTACGATTCATTTAGGTGGAAAATACATAGGTACCATAAGAAACTGTTATTTTATAAAAGGACAAAGTTGTCTCGAGTATAACTTTTGCTAGAATCCATTCTTGACTAACACGACTACATCCTATCCAATTGAACATGTTCTTTATACTTAATATTTTGCCATTTAAATTAAGGTGAATTTACTAATCTACTCTTATCTATTCCTTATATATAATTCTAGACATGTAATTTCAATCCAAAATCTAATTTCATTTTTAAAATATTAAGGTTATTTAATAAGTTTCTGACAAACTTATTTGCTGCAAAACCAAAACTAAATGGATATGAAGTTATTTAGGATCTTATCTAAATAACTATATGTTTAGCTATAGAATTATGAATGTATTTGATTGTGGGTACAGTCTCAGATCTGATTTTCTTCTTCCTCAACTGTCCCCATTCATCTAGTTTCCTTACCTGAGGACAACAATTTTTAGCAATTTTTCCTGCATTTTTTCAGATATATTTATATATTTCATTGAGTAGCAAATATAAATAGATATTTTTACACAAATGTAGAATTCTAGACCTTGTGTAGAATTCTTAGACCAAGTGATATACTTCACTTGGTATATCATAGACACCATTTCATATCAATAAAAAATGATCTGTCAAATTATTTTCATAGCAGCTTTTATTATATATATATACTTCATAATTTCTTTAGCTAATCCCGTTTATGAATATTTCAGTTATTTCCATTTTTGCTATTATGAATAATATACTAGTGTCCACATGCCCAGGCATATCTATAGAAAAACTACTTTAAAGGCAAATTAACCTAATAATATAGGCAAAGGATATGAATAGATAATGCACTTAAAGGAAAATACAAATATCTCCTTTTTTTTTTATTTATAGGAGATATGAATATATTAGGGAAATTAAACCTTTGTCTCTGAAATACATTACAAATACATTTTCCCAATTTATTAATTGATCTTTTACTCTGTTGTATTTCATATAAATTCATTAAAACTTTTATAAAATCAAATTGTTGACTTTTAAATTTTCTGGATTGTATATATTAAGAAGGCCTTCCATTCCAAGATAATTAATATAAACTTCTTCCTTGTTTTTTTCTATACTATTTTATGCCCATTTACATTCAAATTTTATTCCCTCTGGATGTATTTTGGGGTAAGATGTTAAGTATAATCCAATTCATTTTCCCTAATAGCTACCCAGTACTTTCAATACCATTTATTGAGTGATCCTTTTTTTTTTCCAGTTTACTTTTAATTACACAAAGTACTTCAGAGTCCAGAATGGTAAACAGTGAATAGAATTTTCTTTTCTTTCCCATCCTGACTAAGCTGCAGTACAATTTCTTTTAGTTATGCTGTGGGTCTCAGGATTCATTTTTGCTTTCGTGACAACATATGAAGGACTGCTGCCACCCTCCAGAGGCCTAGAAAGAGTTGTGTCCTTCTCATTTGTATTTGAGACAACTTGACATTTGGGCCCAGGCCAACAAGTTTTTCTTTCCTTTGCTTCCTTGTACTTATTTGGAATCTCAAATGTTAGAAAACTGCTGAAGTAGTAAAATAAATAAAAGGAAAATTTGTTAGGAAGTTATTCTTCCTTTTCCACAGTGAATGTTTTTTAAAATATTTTATTATTCTTTGTGGGGACTTCTATAATTAAAGCTAGTGAAGCTTTGTGTCATATACATATGTTTTATAAAACTCACTGTTTTATATCTTTGTCCAGACATTTTGAATTATCTGATTAAAACTTTTAAGGTAAGAAATTCTACCAGGAGTTGATTCATTCATGTAATAAATTCCATGAGCATTTTTTTATCAAAGGGATGAGAAGGACTCATAAATGAAGATAAGTTCTTTTTTTTTTTTACATTTCCTCGTATAAGTTAGCCTATTAATATAGACAGTAACATAGCACCTTCCCTGCAGACTAGGGGTGGGGCCATGCTGTAAAACAAAGCAGAGTAAGTTTTGCCATAAAGATACTAGAACTTCTATAGCATACAGAAGGGAGTGAGCAATTTTTACTGGTAGAGGTTAGGCATCACAAAAGTCATGACATTGCATCAGACTTTGAGGTCTGTTTACAATTTTGACATGTCAAGATAGAGATTAGAGGATATTGCAGAAAGTATGACCATCACTCAAGAGGGAAAAAAAAAGCATAGACACAAGATGATTGTTCTGGCAGCAAAATGCCTTTTTTTATCATTGAGACTGAAAAAGAGAAAGAGTCCCTCCAAATGCCATGCTGTGTCTGCCCTCAAAACTCTATCAATTTTATCTTGCTATTTTTTTCTTAGGCAACTTTATTCTTCTCCATTCATCACCATCTCCATCTAAGGTTACTGCCTTAGCTCAGAGCCTAATCCTATCCTTCTTAGATGATTGAAATGCCTGGAACTCATTTCCATCTCTTGTTCTTCACAGTGTTCTTATTTAATGGAAATCTGATCACACTAAGCCTTTAAATAAAACCCTTTGGTGGTTCCTTACTACCTGCAGAATAAAGTCAGAATATCATTTCTTTAACACCAATGTTCTCCATCAACTGTCTTTGTCTACTTGCTCATATTCATATAACTAAAATAACTCTTTCTCATGCAGCCCACATATTTTAGTTTCCTGGGCTGCTTAAAGCAGATAGAATGAGACGGGTTGGCCTAAACAATGGGAATTTATTAGCTTACAGTTTGAGGTCAGGAAAAATGCCCAAATCAAGGCATCATCAAGGTGATACTTCTTTCCTGAAGACTGGCTGCCAGGGATCCTTGGCTCCTCTGTCACATGGAAAGCCTAATGGCAGTTTCTGCTCATCTCTCCCTTCTTTTCTGTTGCATTGCTTTCAGCTTCTTGCTTCCATGGCGCCGTCTCTCTCTCTCTCCATTCTATTTATGTTTGTAAAGGACTTCAGTAAGAGGATTAAGACCCATCCTGAATGAGATGGGTCACATCTTAACTGAAGTAGCCTCATCAAAAGATCCTACAGACAATGAGTGTACAACCACAGGAACGGATTCGATTTAAGAACATGTTTTCTGTGTACTTACAACTTCAAACCACCACACCAAGTTTCAGCCATTGCAAAGTGTTTACCGTTCCCAAATTTTACCATGGAATACCACGTGTTCACATTCATACTTCTCCCCACCTGCAAATTTCCTCCCTAACTACTTTTGTCCATTTCACATGCTTTTACTCATCTTTCGATTTGAGTTTCTCCTCTGTGAAACATCTCCTGATCAAATTTACCAGAATGGAGGTCTGTCTCCACAGTGCTACCATCCTACCTTGGTCATGAATCTACCCAGGCATTTTTTTTTTTCATGGCATTTGTATTAGTCAGCCAAAGGGGTGCTAATGTGAAATACCAAAAATGGGTTGGTCTTTACAAAGGGTATTTATTTGGGGTAGAAGTCCACAGATACCAGGCCATAAAGCGTTACGTTTCTTCTCTCACCACAGTCCATTGCCACGTGTTAGAGCAAGACAGCTGCCAGTGTTTGCCAGGGTTCAGGCTTCAGGGGTTCCTCTCTTCCCAGGGCTGCATTTCTCTCTGGGCTTAGCTCCTGTTTCTTCCACAAGGTCAGCTGTAGACGATCAGGCGAACGGCTTGCTTCTCTTCTCCTGGGGCCTTCTTTCCAACATCAAAACTGCTTCTCAAAAGACTGCTTCAAAACCTGCTCCATCTGTCCTTTGCCTTGCCTTTGATATTCGATTCCCCACCCACCAAGGGGTGGGGCTCAACACCTTAATCATAACCTAATCATGCTCAGATTAACAGATCAGTTTACAAGCATGATCCAATTATATTTTTGGAATTCATAATTACATCAAATTGGCCAATGGTTACAGCATTGTAATAACTGTTTATCCTCATGCCACATGGCCCAGTATAATCCTGGCATGGTACATAGTAGGTGATTGGTAAATGATCATTGAGTCAAATTAGATGGACTCTAACTGAAATGCATAACATTGAATTGAAATGGGACAGAAGGAATAGAAATGGGATAGAAGGAATATGAGAGGAGAGATAATATAGGGCAGAGGATTACCCCAAGGCTTTTATATGAACTTAATGGAGAGATTAAACTGTATTTTCCACAAAACCATATTTTTATACCATTGTCCCCAACAGCTTTACTGATATGAGATCAATTCCTCGATGTCTGCCTGACACCTCGAGCACCCTCACTGCAAACACGTCTGAAGAAGCTTCATTTGTTTATGGGGAGCATATACATGAAAGAACACGAGCAATTGGAGCTGCTTTTTAAATATATGTACAACTAAGCACTAAATATTTTATACATAAAGTGTGACAGGATTTGAAGAGTGTCATTATCCAAAAATTAATAAAAGTCTTATTTTCTGCTTAAAGCATAAAGTGAGTTGCTAAGATGATCAAAAACAGGTTGTAATTTCAGAGAAAAATGTTATGTGTATGCTTTACCTCTTGCTAAATGGATAATAGGATCTTGATTTGCATGTAAGCTAGTTTCTATTAAGATTCTCCTGTATTCTCTCAACTTCTAGATCCGTGGATTCAATAATTTGAAATCTCTCAACTTCTAGATCTATAGATTTAATAATCCGAAAGTGGGTAATTTGAATATGGTTTCCTTTTTACTGAGCGAGTAGAGACAGAATAATGTATCAGAGAAAGCACAAGCTCTGGGACCAAGCAGACTTAAATTTTAATTCTGAGTGACAACAAGAAAACCAACTGATATATACTTGTTCTCTTCTGGAATTATATACACACAGTTTATGGTAAGTAAGATGTGGGATGAATAAAGGCAGCATAATATCTGCTGCCTTATAGGCCTTCAAAATGTTTACTATTTCCATTTTCTTAACCTCTGTTCTAAAGATATCTTATGATAGTTTGATTTCAATGTTCTCTGGCTTATCTGTCCTCCATAAGCCATAAGCCTGTTTATCAGAAGGAGAGAAACTGAGTTCTATGGTGGGGTGGGATAGAACATGTTTTTAAGTTCATTTCACATCTGCTATATCATTACTTGGCAATTTGGGAAACACATTAGTAAAAGTGCAGTGAAAAACAATAACAAAGAGATGAAGTCACCAGAATAATGTGGGAGAAGAGCAGTGATTATGAAAATGAAAAAGTCCTCTAAGATGATGGGATCAGTTTTCCAAGTAATGTTTGTGGAATGATGGCTCTGTGTTCGGGGGCCCCAGGCATAGCCCTACTCGGTTTTCAGTCATTTTATTTAAAAACATTGTTTCTTTATTTATCACTATTCATATTCATGAAAACATCAAGAGAGTTAGGTTAAAGCTGGGAAATTAGGGGAGATGGTATGATACGACAGGTTCTTTCTAAACCTACTTCTCTTTAAGAAGACTTTAGGGGATTATGTGAAAGACCATCCTACAATTAGCCTAGCAGATTTTACCAAAGGTCTGAAGATTAAAGGGATTGTATGCAATAGAAGACCTGAGAGTTGTAAATCTTACTTTGAGCTTACTTTATCGGTCTCATGCCTTTGATGACTTACTCAAGGTGTCATTTGACCATTACATTTGATACTTCGATTTTGTAATGAAATTGCAAAACAGAGCCTGAAAGATAGTGGAATTAACGTCACATACCACACTGTATTTTCTGTAATACTCTACAATGCCCAAGTTTTGTTTCATGTGATGCGTGAAACATTGTCCCTTTCTTCCTCCTACACACCTTGATTTTAGCTTGTCTGGACGTGGCCAAATACAGGCATTTTGATCTAAGTCAGCCATTTAATCCTGTCCCTAATTTGACTACCTCCTTTGTAGCTAAGGTTGGCCTGGGATCCAATTTGCTCAATGAGACATAAGGACTAATGGAAGGAAACTTCTAGTAAATCTTATGATGAACTGGTAAATGGGATCAACTAACTCACCCACCCTCTCTTCTATATCTTCAGAAGCCATCTTGGGACCAACAATAAAGATGTTCAATATGGTGCAGTAGAAAGGCAGAAAGCATGTGGGTTTTTAGTGATATCAGTGGGCCACGGGAGTAGATCTGCCTTCTTGTTACATGAGAAGAACAAATCCAATTTTGGTAGACAATGCTGTTATTTGCAGCCCAAACACACTCCTGCAGACAGAGTATGCTGAGTGGTAGAGGGAAAAAGCTCTTTCTTAAGAAAGTCTTCCCTCTCTGCCCGCCCTTGGGGACTTTTAAGGAGGACAATCTATAGTCTCACTGTTTTATAAACAGATGGATATGAACATTGAAGAGAGTAGCAATTTATGGTAAATTTAAAACAATAAGAAAACATTCTTTCAATTATCTTTGTGAACTCTGCAAACATAAGTATTTTGGGGATACATTGTTAAAAAACAGTGACCCAAAACATTGAGACTAAGCAGACTCATCTTGGGAGCCTGTGTCTGCTCTCAGAAACACTATCTATTAAACATAAAATTAGCAATGCACAACTAGGTGTAATGAATGTAGTTCACAGAGGTAATCTCAAGAAGAGAAGGTTTTGCTTCTCATTAAGAAAGGGGAGCTCTTGACTGGTGAACGTGTTTGGTCAGCCAGCCATCTAACCGATGAATTGAAGGCAATTAGTTTTCAAGCTTCAAACTTCTTTTCATGCTCCACAGGCTTTGCCTTCAAGATATTTTCATCTTAAAGAGAATTTTGGGGTCCTGCACAGATATTTTGATACCTTGCTAATTTGTGGTCTTGCTAAAGACTAACTCTTTGCACAGCCTCCTGGAGTTGATTTGTTATTTCAAACTTCCAATTATTTCACACCTTCCTTTGAGACTTTTTCTAATTGGGTTGTATTTTCCCAATGGAAATCAGAACAGGCCCAATCCTTTCCTTAATCAAAATCTTAGCCTCTTTCAAAGATTAAAATTGTACAATGTTTTTAAAGAGATGTTTCTTAACAGTCCTGATTTCATTTTGTGGGACAAACTAGGACTGAAACAGTGGAAAAATGTTTTCTTACCTAATCCCTAGGCTCCATTTTGACTTATAAAATCAACCATAAATAAACACTTTGGGACAATATTTATAACATAAATGTTTAGCTGAAGTTGTGATAATTATCTATGAACCAGCAAATGAATTTTATGATCTGTGACTATTTCCAACTTTATTCTTTCCCCAGGTAGAAAACGTCTTATTATGGCCATGCAGCATATGACCAAAAAGTCATTCAAAACAAAATTAGTCTAAATCCAGATACTACTTTCTCATTAGAGAGAAAATAAGAAGGAAAACTTTAGCTGTTCTTATAAGGCCAGAGCAGCTAAATGTCATTCCAATAATAAAAGGTCTTGTTTTAGCCCCTTGTAGACTGAGAATAAATGTTTTGCATTACTGGAACTTGATGAGTGTGATTTGCCATTATTTTCCATTTCCTGAAAAATCTTAAGAAAAATAAAATCACAGCTCATATGTTCCACTGCCTTTCCCTACACTATTAGGAGTTTAAGCTGCCTTCTGAAAACATACCTTCATTTTCGTGTATATGACTGCCCATTCATGTGGGTGTTTGCAAGTGTAAGTGTTTTTGTATATGTCCACTCAACGAATCATGTTTACAGGAGGAAAGTTGCTTGAGTTAGTCAGTGATTTCACAATTATTTATCAAATCACAATAGAGAATTTTTCAGCTAAAGAAAATGCAATAACAGGTTAATAGTGCAAAGAGAAGAGTCTCATAGGAATGAAAGAAATGTTACATTCTTACCTAAAAGTCCTCCCACCACTGTATTGACACTTTGGACATATGGAGACAGTGGCCACTGGAGTTTCTGAGGGGAGGGAGAGGGAAACCAGGTGTAATATG
Source organism: Cabassous unicinctus (assembly GCA_029593785.1). Lineage (NCBI taxonomy): Eukaryota > Metazoa > Chordata > Mammalia > Cingulata > Chlamyphoridae > Cabassous > Cabassous unicinctus. The sequence goes on from JAQZBX010033990.1 coordinate 22,991, forward strand.
GGGGCATTTTCGGGACTTGGGAATTGTCCTGAATAACATTGCGATGACGGATACAGGCCATTATATATCTTGTCATAACTTACAAAATTGTGTGGGACAGAGTGTAAATTATAATGTAAACTATAATCCACGCTTAGTGGCAATGCTTCAAAATGTGTTCATCAATTGTAACAAATGTACCACACTAATGAAGGATGTTGGTACTGTGAGAAAATGTGCGAGGGGTAGGGAGCGGGACATATAGGATACCCCATATTTTTTTATGTAACGTTTATGTAATCTAAGTATCTTTTTTTAAAAAATATTAAAAGTATTTTATAAAAAATTTAAAAAAAAACAAAAAAATTATAAAAATAAAAACAATTATACCTCTCTGACCAAGAAATATCTTAGGGTTTTAGCCACTAATTTATTATCTAGAAAATAAAGCACAAAAGTTTCAACAAAATAAAAGATAATGTGACCTCTGGCCATCTAAAACAGATGTCACAAAGCTCAAGCACAAATACTCAATTGCTCTACTCTAACAGAGCTCCATCTTCATTCATGCCTACTTGTTCTTATTGAGACACAAGTCCAAACTGCTTTGTTTCTTAGGTTATTTAACACATGGGAGAGCTAACTTCAAGAGAAGGTAGCATTGACAAAAGCAAGAGGTAACAACTTTTAATACCTTAAAAATAAGTAAAAAGTACACAACTATTGGAATAAATCAAACATAGCAGCAAATTAAAACATCGAAGTCTAGCACCACTTAAATTAGAGAAAACAAACCTATATACTTGACTAGTCATTTCCTTTCTACCAGTTCAGAAACATGGCTCAACAAGGTTAAAATTATATTTTGTTCGACTTATTGCATTAAGAACACAAGAGAAAAGCTAAATAAAAATGACATATATTCCATGGGCAGTGTTTGTTATAGATCAGTGTTTTCTATTTTTCCAGTAGAAACAAATGCAAGCCACAAATATGAGCCACATATGCAATTTTAAATTTGTATTAGCCTCCTTAAAAATGATATAGGTAAATTTTTAACAATATATTTTATTTAACTCAATATATCCAAAATCTTATCATTTCTACATAATTTATTTTCTTAATGCTTTGTTCTTTCTTTTAATAATTTTATGACTTTGAAAAAATAAATATAATCACATTCTCCCAACATGTGTGAAAGTAAATCCCAGATGGATTAATGAATTTAATGTAAAAAATAAAATCACAAAATAACTAGAATAAAAGAATAGGCAAATATTTATCTTGACTTTCTAATCATAAATGCAAAATCTGAAACCATTTTTTTTAAAAGTTGTTATATTTGTCTACATATAACTTTTTGCTCATGAAAACCACCATAACCAAAGCTACAAAGCTAAGAACCAAATGAGAAAATGATTGAAACAGGTATGAGAGAAATATATGAAGTAATTAAAATCATATATCACAAAATATTTAATGACATGGAAAATACTCATACTTAGTATTGACATTTAAATAGTTCATAAACTTCTGCTCTCAATGAATAGGCAGTAACAAGGACTGGATTTACCCTCTCACCATAAACAAGAATATCAGAAAAAACATATGTTATCAAGGTTTCAGCCATGGGACAACTGGCATCATGGCTCTTCAATCCTTGACAGTTGGGAAATGAACACATGAGCCCCCACATTGTCCCAGTTCACTGCTTGAGGGCAGTTTCCAGACTGCATTGCCAGGAGGAGAAACCAAACAGAGACAGTGCTCTCACTGAGTTCAGGAGACAGTGGACAGAAGTTGAGAAGACCAAGAACAGGAGGAGGGAGCTGTACGCAGAGAAACCACTGGAGTTCTGAAATGGAGTCCCCGCCAGGCTTTGTCTGCACACAGATCTGTGCACATGTGAAAGAAGACAAGCAAAGACAGGGAAAGGAAACACTGAAATGAAGGAGGCAGAACAATTTGCAGAGTCCATGTATGGCAAGGAATAGTGCATATTTCCACAAGCCAGACTGGAGACTTAATATGTGGACAAAACAGTTCTTATAAAGATGCTCTGTATGTTCAGGAATACACAGGAAAACATGATAATTATGAGGATATAAATGGGAAATATAAAAATATCCCCAAAGGAAGTTCTAGAGATGAAAAATACAATATCTGAATTAAAAATACACTGGAGGGAAGCG